>VWZY01009339.1:740933-751620 GCA_013399075.1 Chloroceryle aenea
CTGGGACTTCCTCAGTGCCTGCTCCACAGCATCAGTGGTGACAGTGATGTAATTGCCATCAGGGAGGTTGAGTTCAATATTGGGTTTATATATATTTATATATATTAATTTTTACTGTACTTATTTTAATTAAATCTGTTTTTAATTTTCTTTTCCAATCCGTAAGTCTCTCTCCATGATTCCGTTTCTCTTCCCCTTTAGGAAGGGACAGGGGTTAATAGAGAACCCTTGACAGGTGTAAAATTACAGATTGATGATCTATCTTTAGGACTATATATTCTTGTACTACTCAGAACTGTGTTGGATATCACACCAGCTCCTCTTTCACATTTTGGAAATTATGTCTGTTTTTAAAAAAGATTCATAAAAGTACTAACTTTTCTAATATTTTTCAAAGCATTTAGCAATAGAAACATTTATCCCCTCAGATACTTCCCTTGTTTCCTTATTAATGGAAGCTGGTGAAATAAAAACAAGGAACATCAAGTTTGTTTCAATTGCAAAGAAAAATATAGCTGCTTAGATAGCTTTTGCTTTGGTAAATCCTAACCCGACACACTAGAATACATCCCCAAAAACTTTCCACTGTCCCACACAAATTCTTGTGTGCACACTGACATGTAACCACAAAATTAAATACTTCAGGGAAATACATTCTCAAAGGTGACATGAAAGTATTTCAGCAGCCTTTTGAGCCATATAAATGCTTACTCAAAGTCATATTTCCTTTGTAATTTTAGTGACAGCAATGGAACAAGAGGGAAAGCAGAAATGAATTGTTGCACTGTAGCTTCTTCCCCACAGTCTGATTTGCTGAGAGAATATGTAGTGTTGTAGTGTATACTGTAAATTCTGATGTGTGCTCATAGGCCTTTTGTCTACTCAAAAGTCTATGATAGGAATATTTAATAACTCCAGTTAACTTTCTTAAATAATCATACTTAATGGTTTACACACAAAGAAGAAAACTTGCAGGAAAATGGTTTGCTAAGTGATACTTCATAATGAATTGTGCACAAGTGTTTATACATTTTTCTCTAAAAAAAAATGGTGATGAGAAATCACTGCAGAACACTGGGCTGCCCAGACTGCTCTGAGCAGAGTCCTGGCCTGGACCTGTAGATCCCAAGGAGCTAGTCAGAGGATGCACTATGGCTCAGCTTCTCCATCTGCCTCCACTTCTCTCCTTGTCTGGGGAGGTAGTTTGCTGCGTCAGCCTTTCCATAGCTTTCCCCATTGCCAGCAGCCAAAGGAGCTCTCCAGGAAGAGAAACCAAGGAGTGAAGCATGAGTTTCCCTCTGCTCCTTCCTGATGCTTCCAGTTCCCAAGGCTCCTGATCACCTGCTTGCAGCAGGTAATGTGAGGCTGGCACCAAAGTATAAGCAGGACCAGAGATGGTGGCAGAGGATATTCCTTTCCTGTTTGCTATGTAGCAGACATTGTAACAGAGCACCTTCAAGTGTGCAGAAAGCCTCTTTAAACCATAGAACCTTCTGCAAGAGAAGAGATGAAGCCTGGGAGATAGACAGGGTGCTGTAGTAGCTGGTGGTCGACGTTCTGGGAGCCATTTGGCTTTCCTGGCACAGCAGGGTGAGGCATTACAGCAGGGAAGCTGGGGCAGCCCCAGGCACCTGGGCACCTCCATGGGGATGAACTGAGGCCAGGCTGGGCCATCTACCCATGGGAAGGTCTGGCGTGGTGGCACTCATGGCCAGAAAGGGCCATTTTACTCCATTCACCATGACTCTCTGAGCCCAGCCTTCCAGACAGTTTTTTTACCCAACTAAGACTATGCCTGTTCAAGCCATGAGCAGCCAATTTATCCAGGAGAATGCTGTGGGAAATGGTGTCAAAGACTTTACTAAAGTCTTCCCTTGGGGAATACTTGTTCCTCAGCTTCATGTCCTAGGGTCTTGCCCCTGTACTGTTGTGCCCCTCTGCTCAACTTGTCTGTTTCTGCATTCTATGGCAGGGGAGATATGACAGCAGATTTCTTTAAATCCTCCCCTCTTTAAATCCTCCTTATTGACACAGTACAAGCAGAGCGAGACTTCTCTTTGGCAGGCTACAACCCCCTCACCCTGTGTCTGGCAAACACGTGAGGAGTGGAGTGTGTCTGTGCTCTAGCTTGGTCCTCCTGCCAGCTGTCTGGGATGGCTTTAGTTCACAGCCTGGGTGGCCACCATAGTGAGGAACACTACCACACCCCCGCCTTCTCCCTCTGACCCATGCAGATGTGCTGGAACTTTCAGGGCAGGATGAGGCCATTATTTCAGTCCTGTTACCAAATTTCAGGCTCTGTGCTTTGTCCTATGAATGACACTGGGGCCAAATGGGCCAAATGTAACCTTGGTCAAGCAGATATTAAAGAACTGAGAACAAAAATTAGACCATTACTTTCGACCATCATTCACCAAAGCCTAAGTTAAAAAATAGAAAAGCTTTCTCTAGATGTACTAAAGACTATGACTATATGATAAAGTTGATAAAACCAAATTACAATTGCAAAGCTGGAGAAGGAATGTCTCCATACTTTCTGACACATTGAAGCCACTACATATACTCTAGAATAGCTGTTGTGTAGCTAATTTTTCCCTTCACACAAATCCTACATCCACAGAGTAAGAGAGAGAAGAATTGAGCTCATCCTAATAATACAAATATGTTTTCTGTTTTCAAAATAAAGTTCATGTTTTTTCAGATTGACAAATACTTGGAAGGTTACACTTTGTGCAGAAGACTGACATTTACTTAGCTTTTGTACTCTGTGTTCTGGGGCAGCATCTCCAAACCTGCCCTCCAAGAGAAATCACAGTTCAGATGCCCTTTCAGCAGTATCTCTGGCAATGCTGAATACCCTTCACTGAGGGCTAATTTAATTTTACTTTAAATGCCTCCAGTGGAATTACACCATTGCAAATGGGATGTGAATCTAGACATCTGAAAGAGTAAAAAATTAATGTCTCTGGAAGAGCTTCCTCTGGTGTCTCTGTGTTATATTTCTTAAAGAAAGGCAAAAATCAGACAAGGAAGTAAACAAAATCCCAAAGCGAATTAACCAATGCACTTTGCATCTCTGTTGAAAGCCAGCCATGAATTGAAGAAGCATAGCTAAAGGTACATGTGAAATCTGAAAGCTCTGAATACCCACTGCATTCACACTAGAGGAGATAAGAAGATGACCAGAGCTCTTCTGAGAAGACAGAATATAGCTGTTGTTTTAGGTGTTAAGTTGACAGGACATCTTATCTATGTCACAAATAAGAAATAGTTTAGGAGGTAAATATGCATGTAGAGTTTTAAAATGGAATGAAAAATAAATTGCAAAAGAGATGTAATGGCCTTAAAGCATTCCCACTTTGAGCAATGCAAAAGTTTTATTCTCTACAAAGCTTCCAAGTGTCTCAGGATCACACAGAAATGAGATCTTTCATCTTTTTCTTTCTAAAACAGAGAGGGAAAAAGTCAACTTGTGACTTGAGTCAAGATCTGCAGCACTGTAGGGAAGTGCCCTAACCACTAAGCTGTGGTAATTGGTGAGTGGATTCTTCTATCTCTTACTTTGTCCAGAAATTCATTCTCGGCCTTAAGAAGTTTTTCTTTATGAAAATGATCTGGCATACAGTCATATTTGAGCAGCATAGCAAGTTATTAACAAATGCATGGCAATTTGAATTTTTCTACAGACTATAACAAGTTATTTAAGCAAGTTGCCTTATTTCACCTTCAGTGACCTTCAAAATTCAAACCCACTTGGACATTTCCTCCACCCAAGCTAACAGAAGATAACGTCTTGCACCATGTGTCCCCAAGTCTGCTACATGAAATCTCTGTTGGGACATTCTGATTAAAAGTTTCAGATTTGCAATATTTGTTAAAGGCCAAATTTAATGAAGGCCAGATTTATTGAAAAGTTCCCGAATAGAACTTTATCTGGATTCATTGCTGCAACAAAGGTAAAAAGAGATTCAGAGTCTTCTGGAAGGTCTTGAGGTCAGTGTCAAGACTATGTGATAGACAGCATACTATCTAAGAGGAACATGGAAGAAAAGAGAGGTTTAAAGCAGGGATAAGGGGATGTGAATTTTGAAAAAAAAATGTTAACATGGAAGAAGGAAGAGACTTACAGCTTTGGAACGGGAGAAAGAAGAGGAAGGAAAAGCTGTAAACAGACATTTCCAGGTAATATGACAGCCTGCAACTTCTCTGATAAAGATTGATTTTACCCAGAGGGATGAGATATATAACAACCTCTCAAAAACTAAGTGTAACATTCGCAACTTGAATAGTTTAAAATCAAGTGAAGCTTCATGTACCTAGTAGTGCGACTCGTGATTTCTGTTGTTGAGATCTTTCCATGGTGGTTGGTAAGCCCTATGTTGAAATAATCAGCACGCATAGTTGATTAACAAAAGCTGTAATGATTCTTACTTCTGGTCATCAGGCTAAGGCAGTTCTCCCTCTAAAAAACTGAAACATCCAAATCAGAGACCTTTAAGAAGTCTAATCCTACACTTCATATCATGTGCATTCAAATGTGTGTACAGGGAAGTGTATAGGAACAGTATTCCATACAAATAAGACCTGTGGGTAAGATGCAAGGTGGGTAGATCACAGCAAGATACAAAGGCTAATTTGAGGGTGAATGTTTCAGTTTGTGTATATCAAAGCATTGATGCATGAGTCATTGGCACAGAATAAGTAATTTTTTTCATCAGAGTAATAGAATGTTCTTTCTCACTGTTCTTCAAATCTATGAATAATGCCAAATGAAATGATTCTTCTTTAAATCAGTCATTTTCTGTTTGCTGCTTGACAAAGGTACTGATTCTTAGACAATACACAGATGGATGTCCTAAATATGCCAAATGTGATAGAGAGAAGGAAGACAGAGAAAGAGAGAATAGAGAAAGTGAGAGAAACAGGGAAGAGAATGAAAAAGAAAAAAAGAAAGAAGGAAAAGAAATTAACAGCCCTTCCGCAAGATGCAGCAACAGTATTGTAAGACTACTTTCTGATAAAGCTGTGTATAGAATCTGTATGAAGCTTTTTATTGCACACCATTTTTTTTGGTGACTGTTATCTGAGAGGTCACTGGTCAGATATCTTTCTATTCTTGATTAGAATATCAGGGAAATGCTCACTTTTATGTTAATAACAACTGGGAGGTGAGGAATGGTAAATATATATTCAGTTCTTAAATTAACAACTTATTACAACTAGAATTAAACCACTCTGTGAATGTATTACATTTCTCTTTGAATCCATATGGTTAGCTGCAGCAGGTATTAGGCCAGCAGGAATCACTAGCTGTCATACTTGTGATAACACTCTAAAGAGCTACAACATAGAACAGCCTTTTGATCTTCACCGTGTTCTGCTAATTTTTTAATCTTTGTCAATATAAAAACAAGTTTTGGAACGTAACCTAAGAGTCAACACAGTATAAGTTGCCTACAAAAAAGGCAACTTTTTTATAGGCAACAAAGCCTACAAAGCCAATAGCATACTCAAGAAAACAACCTCAGATTTCTATCAAATCCTGTTTTCCACCTCTCATTTCATAAAAACTGGACATGAGCTATAACTCCAAATACAAATGGGCATGAGCTTTTCCTCTTAGGACAGAATTCATCATGTCCAGTATCAGATAACTATGAGAAAGATAGTTACCAGTTTAACTCTGAGTTGTTCTTCTATGTTCTGCTTGTAGTCAATGGAAAGAAACTTTTAGATCATTTTAGACATTTGCCTTAGAATGAGGCAAATCTTACTCTAATGTTGCTTTTTTTTTTTTTTTTAGATGTAAGGACATCTGGTAAGAGAAATCTCACCTATGATATTTAGGAAAGACCAGATGTATTACACCTCAGAAAAGCCTTTCCATGGACTAAGAGGATGCTTGGGGTTAAATAAGATTAATTTGAGCCTTGTTGTCTTCTATATATTTGGCAGAAACTGTGTCTGAGTCTGGCCAGAGAACAATGGATGCATTTCACTTGTGAGTTAAGTAAAAACATTGTTTGAAATTCTGGAATTTGTGAGAATCTTACCCAGAACAGTAGGCTTCTGGCTAAAGCATTTGCTGAGGAGTGTTTGGGGGAGAGCCAAGGCCTTGTCTGGCTTGATTCACAGTGAGAAATCCAAGCTACTTAAGGTAGGTGAATGCCCTAACAAATGAGTTTATGTCTGCTTTTGGTCCTGTTTCACTTCATATCATTGGATTGGAAAGAAAGGACCTAAATCACGTCTGAATAGTATCTTCTGGATAGGCCTCTCATCTATGCAAAATTATTTGCTTAGTACCATATCAAGTCTCACCTGTTGTCTTATTAATTACTGCAAATCTCTTCATGGAGTTTTGTTAAAATAGATATGGTGCTACAAAGTTCTTGGGTTTTGAGAACTGGTACTTTCGAATGAAAGAGCATGATGCTGGAAGGTACCAGCCAACAGGCCAAAAAAACTTCTTTATCACCCTTTTAAAATTGTCACTGCAATTTTGTGATCAGCTGTAATGTAAATGAGCAATACACCTTCATTTATTTATTATACCAACTTAATCTTCCACAAGAAACTCTCCAGTCTGAGTGCTTTGTACTCTGCAGAGAAAAATCTCTCACTGATAAACTGTGACAGTATTTGGCAATGAACAAGAACTCTTCAGTAGCAGCCAATGGTTTCAAACACCCTTTCTTTCTATTTGATAGATATCTACCTGAATAGGTGAAAGTGGGCATCAGCTTCTCTGCTCCGGTTTAGTAGTGTCTAATCGCTTATGCACATTCGTACAGCTTCCAGGCTGTAGCTGTCTGAAGACTGGCCACCTTGAGAAGAGTTCTTATTTTCCTGACATCTCTGTGTCCTTTGAGTATGGCTCCAGTAGCACATTCCTCCCAGGTCATACAGACCAAGTGCAGCACACAGGCATCACAACTCCTTCTATTTCCTAACTCAATTTTTCCTATGAACCTGTGATTCAGATAGGTGAGAGTTTCCTGGCCAAAGATCTTATTGAGCTTCTTTGAAAGTAACTAACAGGTTCTATGGAGAAAACCTTTACTTATTCTTAATAGAAGGTTCTCCCCAGCAGTCATGGCCACCTGTAGTGGGAGGGAAAGTTTCTCTCTTACAAGCAGTGTCAAGCACAAGGGAAAAACACACTCTTAAGATCTCAGTATACCGGAGAAGTAGGCTTTTAGAAAGCTCATGAAGATCAAGAAAGACAGATGTAAATCCCTCCAATGTGTTATAGAGCAGTCCTGTACAACAGGGTAGGCTGAGGAGAAGGCAGGTTTGCAGAGAAAACACTGAAATCCTAGTGGGTGACTTGAATCAGTGAGAGCAGTGTCTGCAAATGGAGAGACTATATCTGATGCCTTGTGTCCATTTGGGCTCCCCAGGATGAAAGTAACCATGAGTGGTGCTGTCAATACACCAGAGGGATGGGATGTCATCCAGAGGGACCTGGAGGAGCTGGAGACGTGGGCCCAGGTGAACCTCGTGAGGTTCAACAAGAGCAAATACAGGGTCCTGCACCTGGGCCAGAACAATCCCCACTATCGATACAAGCCTGGGCAGTAGAGAGCAGCCCTGAAGAAAAGGATGCGGGGGTGCTGACAGACAAGAAGCTGTATAGGAGCAGCCAGTGTGTGCTTGCAGGCCAGAAGGCAAATCGCATCCTGGGCTGCATCAAAAGAAGTGTGGCCAGCAGATTGAAAGAGGTGATTCTGATGCTCTACTCTTCCCTGGTGGGACCTCACCTGGAATACTGCATCCAGCTCTGGAGCCCTCAGCACAGGAAGGGCATGGGCCTGATGGAGCAGGTCCAGAGGAGAACCACGGAGATGATCAGGGGGCTGGAGCACCTCTCCTAGGAGGACAGGCTGAGGGAGCTGGGATTGTTCATCCTTGAGAAGAGAAGACCGGGGAGACCTATTAGTAACCTTCCAGTACCTGAAAGGAGCTTATAAAATGACAGGAGAGGGCCTGTTTACAAAGGCCTGTAGAGAAGGGATGAGGGGTAATGGTTTTAAATTAGAAAAGAGTAGATTTAGATTGGATTTAAGGAAGCAGTTCCCATAAGGGTGGTGGAACACTGGACCAGGTTGCCCAGGGAGGTGGCTGAGGCCTGATCCCTGGAGACAATCAAGATGAGTCTTGACGAGGCTCTGAGCAACCTGCTCTATTTGAGGATGTCCCTGCTCTCAGTACAGGGGTGATTGGACTAGATGACCTCTAGAGGTCCCTTCCTACCCAGACATTTCTATGGTTCTAGGATAAAATTTTTCAGAAAAGAACTCGGTTTTTGGGATACTTTAATGTTGTTATCAAAAATGTTTGGTTTTTTTAGTGTTTGATGTTTACAGTTAGTTAGTATCTAAACATTACAATTTAAGAGCTAAAAGAGCTATATGATATAATCTCATGTTTTATAGATAAAAGAGAAGTAAAAAATCTCTGATTTTGAAAACAAAATGAACAGTTGGTTTTGTTTGTTCTGAGTGTTTCTTGTAACACAGGGATGTGTGACCATGACATAATGGAGACAATACAAGATGAGGCTTAACCTATTCCTTTCATAATTCTCATTCTGATGTTCTGCAGAGCAAGATGCAACCCTGAGAGACAACCAAGGGTCACTGTTTAGACATCTAAGTAATTTTGACCCTGAAGGATTAAGGCAGTAGAGAGCGATGCATGCTATCAATTTGGCACAGTACACTTAGCTTTTGTTGCTAATTTTTTTTTTATTTTGAGACACTCACATCAAAGTTGCACAGCTGGTTGCCGTTGTTTACACAGTTGCACATTAAACAGTTTGCTATTTTTCATCATACTTTTCATACTCCTCGAACATTTTTGTAACATCGAGAAAAATATCCATTTTGCATGAACACTGAAGAATTTACCTTTTCAAACACAGTGTTTATGGGGAAATTAGTCTTTGTTTTTTCTATTAAAGCATTCTCCTTTTCTCCATTTTCTCACTGGTGTATCAGAAAGGGTATCTGACAGAAGAGTCACCGAATGTCTTAAAGGTTGTCATAAAATATGCTCACTGGCATGTTTTCAAGAGTGACTTAAGTCTTAGAAAAAATATGAATTGCTCAGTTATTTGATATTTGATTATTTGCCTACTGCTCTATTTATCCTGAGGGGACTCAACATCTCTTTGCAGGAGGATAGACTCCTGAAATGAAATGAGAATATGATTGTTAAATAGTGGGAAAGCTGCAACTGTATTAGGATACCTTCCAAGTATCCACATCATGTCTGTGAGGATATGTGTTGAATTACTCAATAGAAAGCAAATGGAAACAGAGGCCTCTCTGCATTCTTCAGCATATGCTCAGCATGATGTTGGAGAAGTCCTTATGTGAAAACCAGCAAGGAACTATAAAAGAACCAAGAACTTTGAATTTAAGGCACCGAGAAGAAAACTAGCTTCATGGAGCTTTCTTTTTCCTTTTGAATCAATTTAGACCCTATGAAAGGTGCTGAACTGACAGACAAAATTCCTTTCTTAATACATAAAACAGGTGCAGCAAATGGTGATATTGGAGTATTCCCCACTGTACCAATGCATTTCAGCCTCGGTTGAGGGAGACCACCTCCAGGCAGAAAGGCGAGTTCATCTTCCAAGCCTGTATATTTGTTTTTTTCTTCTGTGTTCACTGCCAACAAAGACACCAATTAGTGCACAGTCTTGCCATTTGAAGCAAATGAAAGCAGAGACAACAGAATGAAGGGTGAAATGTGTTTGTTTCTGGAATTCTGTATAGACATTTTTTAAAATTTAACTTATTTTATTTTATTTTTATTTCAGTAAAGCCTACAATCGTTTGCATTATTTTATGGAAAAAAAATCTCCAACTGTCTCATTACCATTGGATATGATGATGGGGGAAATGGGCTGGAAAAACTCTGGATCTTTGCTGTGCCATATTCTGAAATTACAAAGAGTACGGCAAATTCTTTTCTGCTGTGCCGTTCAGCTATTATATTTAACAATCTAATTAGAAAGGCTGTGTTGCTTTTCCCCATTATGAAAGCAAAGACAGTGCACACAAGCAAAACCAATTAGACAGCTGTAGTTTACAGAGCTGGCTTGCCTTGAGGCTGGTTTCTAATGAACCCCCAGAAGATGGTTCCTATCCAGAAACAGGACAGAAGAAGCACAGCAATAAGACATGCTATCTTTCCTGTAATCAGGCACTAATGCCTGCTCTAGTCCGGGGAGCTGACACTTGCTGTGGCTATTCCTTTCTGCAGCCATTGTTGCCACCAGCACCAGCACTGTAACACCAAATTAGCTGATAATGCATGTCCCTAACATTTCCCAAAATCACTCTAACAGGTGGTAATAAATTTAAAATGTTCCTCTCAGTTTTATGATTGTTAGTTTCTGCTCACCAGGGACTTAACTTAAAGCAGACGCAAAGCTGTACAATAATGTGTGTACTTGCCATGCTTTTATTTTTTGCATGTATGGCTCAAATTAAGTCAGGCTGTATCAAGTAGATTGCTCACTGCAAGTTAGTCATCTGTTTAGTGTTTCTGATGTCTCACAAGGCAGTTGTGGTTGTTCACAAGTCTATTAATTAAAAAGAAAATGACGAAGGAAACTACTCAGTGGGTTGATGAACAATTTAACCACTTCAAAACTAAGGAAAACGTTAAAACA
>VWZY01009339.1:751631-789755 GCA_013399075.1 Chloroceryle aenea
AACCCCCCCCCCCCCCCCTTTTCCTGAATAGCCTGATAACAGGTATTTGTTTGAACTGAACTTTATAGGGCTTGTTAAAAAACAAGTTCTCGTCATCACTCTATTTGAATGAGTTTTACGTATAAGAAAATGAGTAGCACCGTCTGAGCTAGACAGTGAGATCATGTCACCATTCCCATTAAAAATACCCCTATGTTCAGTGGGTTATGAGTCACTTATAAAAATTCACTCCTGGATAAAATTTTGCATTATTTGACAGTAATACTTGGGTTAGAGGAGGCAGGCTAGGGAAAAGAAGTTTGTATAAAATTATTTATATTCATAATTTCAAAGTGCTTGCATGAATAAATATTCATATCTTTATTCAGCTTTAGTGTTGAACTACTGTTACTGTTGCTAATATTTATCATGCAAAACATCATATTCTTACCCAGAGTATTTTGAACTTCTCCATTTGGGAGACATAAGTAACTGCAGATGTTCTCTTCCCTCATTTTAATACACTGTATGCCTCCTCTCCTCTTGTTTCAGTAGGGTATATAGGGGTGGAGTGGGTTAAAACAAGATGAGAAAAATAGGAAAAATCAGAAGATCCTGGAGTAAAGTTATTGTGGTTATCATAAAGAAGACATTGAAAGTTAAGACTAAGTAAATAGGAGTTCGAAATACCTTTTTAGTTACAACACTGCTGTAGAAAACCTGACTTTTTTAATACTTTTTTTTTTTTTCAAGTGTATATTTTACAAAGGGGCTGAAGAATTTTTCCAACTAGCTGTCCTCTTTAGACTACTTTTAAAATTATATTATTTTAAAAATTATGCTTGAAGATAGAAGCCTGAACTGGAACAACAATTTTTTCTTTAAATTCACCAGGACAAGGGCAAAAATAACAAATAAAAAGGTAATAATCTTTGTCTGTAATGCCTTCAATTTATATCTGCAGTTCTGCTTTTTAAAGGAATTACTTTCAAGGATGGTCAAATGAAATAAAGGTCTTGTTATGAACTTTATTAAATTCTGCCCACACTGACAGAGGTAGTAGCTTAAACTAACCCTGTGGGTGAAGGTAAACACAAAAGAAGGGGTTACCTAGGCTACTGTATATTTGCATGTACTTGCCAACAATATCTCCAAATGTAGCATAAAATTCAGCTAAACAAAATAGATAATGAATGCTTGTAAGGATTAGGAAAAGTGCCAAAGATAACAAATCAAGGAATTATTCTTCATGGGAAAAAAATGCGGTATCAGATTTCTAAAACTAAAGCTACTATGAATTCTTTATACTGAGGCAATTTAATTCTCCAAAGAAAGAAAGTTCTTTGGTGGGTAGGTGGGTGGGTGAGAAAAAAAGGCAGATTTTAAAGACCTCTTCCTATGTTTGTAATGGTCAGTTATTGTTGTGAGTAAAACTAGGTCAATTATTGTTGGTTCAAAAAGAGGTAAAAATTATGTCTGGATTATTTCCAAAAGCTTTTTTCTCCCCTCATTTTGTACTATGAAAATAATACAAAAGATGTATTTTCCCACTGATTGGCAGTCCACCATAGGATGTCTTCTCAAACCTTGATAATGGCATATCCCTGTTACCAGTCCTAGATTAGAGGAGTTCACTGCCAATGATTTTTAAGTTTAACCTGAACATAGTGGATAGGATTTTCATCTGGGGAAGGAAGCTGATGAGTTGATCACTTCATGGTTGGTCTATATGGAGCTCAGGCTCCAAGGTCCCCATGACAGGATAAGGATTTGCCTTAGTTTTAACATTCAGCAAAAATAAACCAAAGTGAAAACAAATGTGGAAAAGAGGTACCTTTTAAATTATCTCTTTGAAAACAATTTTCACAGGTTTGTTTTGATGGAGAACAAACATATTGATATATTATCTGGATTGTCTTGAAGCTAAATATAACTCATTTACCTATCTCTTAGGACTGTTTTGCATATTCATGAAGAAGAACAAATCCTGAAGTGCTAGACAAACCTCACACTAAAATCTGGAAAACAACCAAACCCTGCAAGCATGTAATTGTGCATTTACATATCCTTCATATGTGACTAAGGACAAAATTGTGGACCCATCTTGTGCTTTCACTCAAGGGTTTAAGACACATATGCACACACTTCTTGGTAGAGCTTCCTTACTGAGGAGTCTAACCATAGAGTAATCCTTGACTAACCTAGACTAGAAAGCCATCTTGTCTGTTACTGTCTGATGCAACCTGTACCAGATGCTGCAAAGAACAAGAGAAGAATGCTGCAGGAGGCAGAAGCAGAATAATCTGCCTTCACAGAGATCTCCTGATCCCACTCACTAATTGTCAGAGATTAGCTTAAACCCTGAAGCGATAGGTTTAATTTCTCTTCCAAAAGTTTTATTTTCTTTAATTATGATAACTCTGGATATCCATGATATTGGTATAATATCCAATCTCTTGATGACTCTGGTTAAGTTTTTGGTCTCAACGACTTCCTTTGGCAATGAGTTCTACAATTTAATTAGATGTAATATAAAAAGGTATTTCCTTTTATCAGTTTTGACTTGCACACCTTTTAATTTCAGTGAATGCCTTGTTCCTTCTAGAGCCAGAATGGAAGCCCTTGATTTGGTTTCCCTCTGTTGTTTTATATGATAACATTAATTTGTAAAATGTTTGCATTTTTCCTCTCACTCATCCCTTTGCAAGGGGAAAATCCTCTGTCTTTCCATTTCCACTTCTGTCATTTTTCTGTGAACTCTCACCAAGTCTGTCTTATTGTTTTATGGGACCCACTGTCTGGTAGTGCAAGAAGTATCTGAAGTATGCTCTATAATTTTGATATGTAAAGGCATTATGATGATTTCCATGCTATTTCCATTCTCTCCTCTGTGCTTCTACAGCATCTGAATGCTGTTAGATTGTTTTTGCACCATGAGCATGCTCTTAGTGTGTTGTCTGCAGTGGTACCTACATTTCCCTGCTGAACAGAGCCATTATATAGACTCTAATGCCTTCTAAGAGTAATTTCACTTTTATCCTCTGATGTGTTTTACTTCACATTTATCAGCGATACTTGCAGCTAATTTAGAGCTGTCTGTTTCTGACTAACTGAAGTGATTGTGGATGGGATCCAGTCTCCATAAGCAAGGTGCTTAACTTTAGGTTGAATCATATGCCCTTAGTGAGACAGCTCTGCCCAGATAAGAGCCCAGTTTTTCTTCCTAAGCTGATGGAGAGAGGTAAGTGAATGTCTCAGAAACGAGACACTGTCTGCCTAATCTAAGTGCTTAAATTTAGATGTGAATTAAGATTCTGCCTTTCTGTATATTTTGGTATGTTACTCTTCACTATCCATTACTGATCCTTGTTACATAGCAAAAGCAAGCCCTAGAGTGAAATTTGGCTTCACCTCAATAGCAACCTTCAATTTATAAAAAAAAAGCTAGAAACCTTTCTGTAGAAACCTTTAGATTATAAAATAAATCCATAGGTATTTAATCCACAGAGTTGCTATAAAAGGTAATTTAGAGAGATATGGGTTGCATGCTAACCCAGAGAGCAGTGGGAGGAAGTGTGGCTTTTCTTCACCCTTTGTGCTTCTTACAGAACACTTCATCATGGTCCCTTCAAGGCTGAGGGATGTTAATCTGCTACTGGACAGGTGACTTTATGCTATGATAGCATCTGTTGTTGGAAGTCAAGATCATAAAATGATTTGTCTTATTCATTCCATAACTCAAGGGAAGATTCCAGACGCAAGGATTCAGCCTAATGAAGCCAAGAAAAAAGAAGTGGGAAAAGAAAACAGAAATATTAAGGAAGATGGAACATAAGAAATAAAAGGGATATGTTTGCATAGTCCCAGAAAGTACACATTTTAGGTGGATTATCCTTAATTTTTTTTTCAGACATAGCACATGCAAGGACATACGAACCATCCTACTGAGCTGAACACCAAATCATTATAAGTAGACCTTGATAGTTTTCTAACCATGTACCTATCTATTACACTTTTTGATAATATTTTAGAATTTTTTTTTGTATTATATATGCATTTATTAAAAAAATACCGGTTTACTGCTACCATTACCTTAAATATGCTTACTTATTCCATCTGTATTATTTTAATTTGATCCCTAGGATTTATCTTCAACTAAGCTATTTTTCCTAAAACTTCATATACATCAACAGTAACAGAAAGCCACAGTTAAAAATCAATGCCTTCAGACAAACAGGTGCTAGCCCGTGGAGTGGAAATGCCTTGGGTGGCCTAAAAAGCAGACAGGTTTGATTTTGGGATTGTCTGCAAATACCTGGGAAGTTATGATGAACCTGTTTCTGAACAAATCTGGTGGGACTGACTTTTCACGTTCTTTATGCCACTGGCACATGAATGTCAGTGTTCGTAATTGAAACCATTGCTTACCATTGTGAGTGAAATTCTGAACTGTAACCTTTGAAAGCAGATGGCTTTCATCATGTGCACCATGTCATATTATAATAGCGGGTATGCCTTGCTATGCTGAATTCAACAATATACTGAATTAGAAAAGATTATTTACTCATTTAGTAGTTTAGCAATAATCAGGAAAATGATGAAGTAAGGAATTATATCTCAATTGAAAATATATTCCTGTCTTGTCACTAGAAAACACTTTTATAGTTGCTGGAGGGTATGTCACCTCCAATTTACCTCCAATTGTATTACTTTGCTTGAATTTTGAATATGTAAATGCTGTCTTCCATTTTATGCACACACATGCCAAGGCAGTCAGGTTGTTGCTTTAAAGTGTCATTTCCATGAAGTATCAGTTGAGAAATCCTAATGACTTTAACTCAGTTGGAGAAATTAGTGTAAAGATATAAGGTCAAAGAGCCCTATATGGCAGATCCTTGTTTGCCTGCTTCAGAACTCTTTAAAAGACTTATTTGCTTACAACCAAGGCTAAAAATATGTGTCAAAACTGCTTAAGATAGGGGTCAATTTTAATAAATGTGACCTCAAACCTTCCAAGGTGCTTAGGTCTGGGAACACTTACAAGTACATCTGTTATTATTTTGGTTCAGCTGAGTTTACTGTTTTAATCATCAGCATTTCAAGAGAGATGGTATTAAAGAATTAGAAGTACTAACTTGCTTTCCACATTGACATTTCTGCTGTTATGTAACTTCCTCATGACTGAAGTTATGAGATGTCTTGAATTGTGACAAAGCAGCACCAAAAGTCAAAACTGAATATCCTTCCTATAGATCTTTCTCTCTTAGCTACAAATGGTGAGGCTGCTGTAGGAGTTACTGGAGGAAATGGAAGGGACTGAGTTATACAGAAGTTAAGACATCACAGGCATCTCCTACATAAATCTGTGAATAATTTAAAAGTTATCTTCCATGTCCCACCCTAAGTTGTCTATTGATCCCCTTCCTTCAGGGAAGCTACTTCCAGTGGAAGTTTGGATGTTTTGGATGAGTTATAGATAGGACATTTCCTGCATACACCTCTGGATTGAGTATCCTATTAACAAAATAACCAAGAGAAAATCAATTTGTATCAGTGATACAAAAAAGGTGGACTTGGAGCTTCTGTTTTCTCCAGTTTGCAGCACCTGGCTAAGTGATTGTACAACAAAAGTTTTCTGGAGCCAACCAGAGCTCTGAAAATGAATGTTGCTTGGTTTCGTGTTTTTTTTTCAGGGAATTGTGCCTATGGAACCTACTTCACTGGCAAGAGGAGAAGCTATCCTGGTTTATAAAAACTGTGTATTAGAAATCTAGTCAATATAACACTTTAGAATCAATATTTACTATATGTGTTAGAGTCCTGGCAGATTTTTAAAATTAGAACAGGACATTTGTAGGAAACATCCCATTTGCTTACAGAAGTACTTCTCGTCTCCTGTCAGAGTGGTGCTCATGCTTGGAGATGTGGTACTGAACCAGCAGGACTGTAAGTCAGTTCCAATACTTAAACCGTTGCTCTTATCACAGTGATCCTCTTCCTGAAGGAAGAAATCAATAAACACCTTTGTGCACTGTACAAGCCACTGACTACAGGGTTGAAAGCTGTGGTCTCCCCTATAATTCTGTCACACATCTATGTGTGTCAGAGACCTCTTGATGGCTCAGTGGCACACCCAGAGCATCCTAGAGCTGGACAGACCTACAGGTAGATTCTCAGCTGCTGAAGGATAAATTTCTCTGTGGTTTGACCTCAGTTATCAAGTTCTTTGCTGTAGCGAGACAGAACAGAAAATGGACTGAAATTAGTGGGGAGAATTCTGATCCCATTGAAACAGCAATGTCCTAATGATTTCTTTACTGGGGAAATTCTTATCTTGGTAAAGATACAGTAGGAGTATCTATACAAAAACAGAAAAAAAAAAAGAGTATTCTAATCAACACATATCTGTAACTAAAAGGATCATCAAAGAGAATACTCGTCCCTTTTCATTTTAGTTTTCCTAATTTTTCTCAGCACTTAGGTACCAGTAACAAAATATTTTATAAATATCTCTTAAGACAGAGGGGAAATAATGAATCCTTGCCAATGAACTTGTGGAATTCCTAAAGGCATTCAAAGTATTTTGGGTTATGTTATATTTGGGTTAACAGACATGATCCACAATAATGTCATGTATTCTTCTCATAAACTGATCAAGTGTTTTCTTAAAACTAGGTAGGAAATTAAGTTTTTTATTACTCATGGATCTCTGTATGCTGATGGTTGATTAGGTGAATTTTCCATGCCAGTAATTAATCAGAAAATAACTAACCTCACATTAATTTACTAGAACAGGTGTAAAAACAAGTGTTACCTTTCTGTACTTATTTCATACAATGGACATTTTGAGCTGCTGTATATTTGTATCATATTTTTGTCTGCTCTGTTTGAAGTTGGATTTTTGTGTGTGTGTGTGTCTCCAGTAGAAGATGCCTCTTTAAATTATCTCTTTTGTTCTTTGAGATCATTCTCTTCAAATATTTGTAGATTTTATTTCATCTCCAATTCACCATTCAATCAGGCTATCTACTTGTAATGTTTCCTCATAAGAGAATCCCTCTGGAAAGCACAGCAAAATCTTTGCTTTCTTTTCTGCTTCATCAGGAGGTAAAAATAAGAAGGAGATAGGAAAGAAGGTCTAGGGCAGGATGTGAGCTCTTCCTGTCACTAGGTGAATAGGTAATTCGTTTATTTTCAGGTTAGTGATCAAGCCATAATAAATAAATAAAAAATGCTTATCTCAAAGCAAGATTTTTGAAATTTATTTTCTACCAAAACTTTCCTTTTCAGAATAGTTTCTGGTGAGGCCATGTTGATTTCTGAATCAACGGCTTCATTTCAGTTTTTTCTTCTGTGAAACCTGTCTACTTTTCTGGGTTTTTGTTGCTATGTTCTGAGGTATGTGCAAGGGGATTCCATAGGAATTCAAAAAGGGTTTTGTTTCCACTAAAGCAAGAATTGTGGCTTAAAATGCTTAAAATGCATATTCTATTTCTCTTCATTTTCTCATAATTTATGTTATACAACTCCAGATTCCCTAGACTCAAATACCTAATTCTTCTAGGCAAATATTTTTCTTATTCTACTTCCACTCTGAGCATCCAAGGTGCTCAGATTTCCTGATTTATTCCATTGCAGCCTAAGATTTAGGAACTTCAAGATAATTTCTTGTCTGAAACTGAAACTATTCAGGGTCTTATTTGGGTTCAAAATTTGTACAGAGATCAAAATGGGGGTATGGTTTTCTGAACCTCAAATATTTAAGATGCAGTACTATGAGATCATTGCCATCTTACTGTAGCTAAGTAAGTAAGCTTAAAAAATCTTAGAATGTCCGTATCTGTTTTGTTATTTTTGGAAGTAAAAAAACCAGGTATGTTGAGGATGTGCTAAACCCGCATATTTTCTTCCAGGAAAAAAGAAACTCCACACCATTCTGGTTCTTCATAGCAAAGTATCCAGTACAGAAGCAGATACCACAAGTTGCAGAACTTTGCTACAGTGTCTGGGAGTGAAAGACTGATAGCTGTGGGTGGGGAATGGGACAGTTGGAAAGGTCTTCTGCATTACATTGGGTTAATCAAGATTGGGTGGATTGTTGCATTTTTAAAGCTCTTGTCTGAAGTAGGCTTCTGATTCATTAAGACATGAACGTTAATAATAAGAAAGGGAAAATATATAAACTAAAGAGTTTGAGAAAATTAAGAAAGGAAGCAAAAGCACATGACCGAAGGTGGGTGAGATGGATCTTATGCTGATGCAGGCATGTCTGTATCAATTAGTGACTCAGCACAAGCAAATAATATAACTTTTAATGTGACCAGGTGTAATGTTATATATCTAAAAGCATAAAACAGCAGCCCTTACAGAAAAGAAGCAACTGTATTTTGTAAGGAAGCAGCTCTAAAAGACTTGATCATGGTCATCTAAATAAATGAAACTATGACCACAACAACTATGTACTAACGTGTGTATCATCAGAAAAATAGTTGGGAGGGACAAGTTTTTTCTCTCTACACCTGTCTCTGATGTGATTCGTGTTGAGATGTAGAGCTCATTTATATAAAGCTCATTTCTGGTGTCTAGTCTTCAAAAAACATGTTAAAAAATTGGAGAGGCAAAAGCCACAAGAAAAATTAGAAGACTACAGAACAATTCCATAAATATAACCTATTCAGCTTACTGGATTTAGCCTGTCATGATAGCATGCTCACAGTCTTTTACATATCTAAATTTTGAAAAACAGATCTGATGATAACAATTCAGAGTAACATTCATACAGTATGAATCAGATGGTAAAAAGTGAATCAAAACAAATTCAGTTTAGATTTTAGGTTGATGTCTTTAGCAATGAGATGAATTAACCTTCAGAGGAGTTTAGCAGACATTGTGATGAATTCTCCAGTGCAGGAAACATTGTTTTAAATCAACGTTGGAGATATCTACACTTGATTTGATATAGAAATGACATTTATGCAATAATAGTAATTGTGTTTGTGTGCTTGCCAGGGTGGTCCCTTGCCCAGTTTTGAACCTATTGGCTGATTTCCATCCATTTGACAGGAAGCTAGTATTCTTACAAACAACAGATGATTGTTAAAGATACCTAACTAATCAGTCAATCAGCCTGGAGGCTCAGAGTCACAGGAACTTGTTTCATCCATTCTGGTACTCATGGAATGACGTCTTTTAAATAATAGAGTCTAACTTGAATACAACTATTAGAAATGAAGTTAGTCATAAAGATTGGAAGACATAGGGCATGTTAGGGAGAAAGTCAAGCTGGATGATCACAGAGGTATTTTGTGGCTATAGTATCTCCAAGAAATAAGCAAACATGGGTTTTCCCATTTATTCATGAACAAAAATACAGGATTCTGCTTGACATAGTGACTTCAGTATTTTCTAAGGCTTTTTTGCCTTCAGTTATCAAGCTATTAGATTTTAAGTTCTAGAGCTGCTTGTTGAACAATGTGGTCTGGGATTGCTTAGACTGTTTCTTTTATGACTAGGGAAGTTCAGTCCAATTCACCCATTCTTAACAAACCAGACCAAAGAGTGATAAGGACTGAAGTTTATCATGTCCATGAGACTGGTTGGTTCTTTGCGATGTTTTTGTGATGTGATGGCAATTAAGGAAAAAGTTCCCTTTATTCCTCATGCTGCTGACAGATAGATTCAGGATGCTTTTGGTAAATCCTATCTAGGATTTGGTAATGTAATTTTCTAAAATCCTATCTAGATTTTTACTTATTTTGTCAAAAGCATCAGTGAACTGTGGGAATGCTTTTGGCTTGTGAAAGAGGAATGTTCAGGGGGACAAGGCATTTTTGTCTGAGGTCACCAGACAATTATGGAATGTTAAGTCTGGTGGTTGTCTGTTTTATCCTCTAAGGGTGTGATGAAAAATTGAACTTTTTTGCAACATTAATAATTATTGGTAGGTCATTTCCTGCATAGAATGGACATAAGACTGCGAATTGGAGTTGGAAATAATTTCTTATCTCTTCAACATTCAGTCTAGTAACTACCTGTGTGAACTCATCACTGCTGTGTGATGAATGGATGCCAAAATATTCTTCAGATTTGCCTATGAGTACATGAAAATTAAGAGCCTGACAGGCTGGGTTAAAAATCCTCCCAGAAAGGGATAGTTTTTTTCTGGAAGCTCCCTGGGCAATGGAGCAAAGGTTGATCAACCCTTGGTTCCTTTAGTTCTTCTCCTGATGGATTATGTGGTCAATCAGAAGATTCAGTTAAGAAAAATACAAGCCAAAAATAAGACTAAAAATTGAAAGAAACAGGAAGGGCCTCAGGAACAAGAGAAGATAGTGAAGAAGCCAGACAAAATGGTAATGTACACATAGGGACTGTGGCTAGAAAAAAAATGGCACAGCTGGGAATTTCCTTTCTTCCTGCCAATTCCTAGCTGCTGTCACGGCACTTTTGTGCTACTGACAGGAGGGTAATTTAAAGCAAACAACTTATGTTGGAAGATCAGATCAGGACATCACTATTTTGGGAGTGGCACATTGCAAATTTGGCCCAAAACTCCCTTTTCACATGTTTCCTGTGTTGTGTAATACACTTTGTAGTCCTAGCCAAAGATCTAGGGCTCTACATATATACCATCAAGTAACCATTCTGATTCAAATCTGGGATACATGAATACAAACATATTTTATACATACATATATTTCCTATAAATGAGTCCATCATACACTTCCAATAAGGTGTGCAACACTGTTCTCAGAAAGACACAGTTCCACTGTGTGCCCCAAATTCCATATACATTTACTAGCAACTGTATTTGAAAATCATAGTACAGGAGTAAAAATTTTCTTGATCAGAGTTAAGATTTTGGCAGTGAAATCACAGATGAGAGCGTAGTAAGTACAGGATAGCAGAACTCAGCACATCTTTTCTGCTTCATTGAAGTAACATCAGGTTACTTTGGTTTTGGCACAAGCGGAAAGATACTTCTGTTTCTTCAATGTTGACCTTTTACTGTGCTGCATAAGTAACCTCCCTTTCCTTATTTTGTAGGTAGCTGGGACAATTGTGCATGATACAAAGGTAAAGAAGAGAGCTCCTTTAAGGCCAGAGGCTGCTGTGTAAAGATTTTCCAAGAAATATTTCTCATCACTACACTGTCCATGAGCTACTAAATTGCTATAAAGTTATCACTAATTTGACTTCCTCTACATAAAGAAGCTGTGATAGTCTGAAGATCTCAAGTAGGTCTTGAATAGGTTCAACTCACAATAATTCTCCTGAAAGCATTAGGTTAATTAATCTTATTTAAAAATCAGTGAAACAGAAGTTAATCAAAATGTAAACAATGGGCTGCATTGTTACTGTCAACTTTAGAAAAAAGAATCTTTGAAATTCTTTGTGCAATGTATTTTGCCTGACTGCCCTTGGAGGAGAGAGCAGGTTTGCAACAGATCACATTACTGAACTAACCTTTCTTTCACTTTTAAATGAAATATATTCTTTACTTCTCCCAGTGCAGTGCAGCTGCACAAACTGGACCCAGTCAAAAGCTTTCACAGCCCTCTTTACCAGAGAGGTACTAGCTACTGGGAGGCTGCTAGGTATGACACACTACAGAGAGTGACTGGGGTCCCTAAAGTGACCAGAATGCAGTGTGTCTGAGAGCACCAGGAAGAAAGAAACAGATGACCTGGAAAGTCATAAACCATAAAAAAATTTCAGCCAGTGAGAAATGATTAACACACTGGCCAATTTATGCCAAGGACAGAGGGTTCTCTCGTGCATTCTTGTGCAGTCCTGGCTGTTAGCTGAAACATGCCGAGGAACAGAAGCAATCCTGTGTATGGGCTTGATCCAGCACTGCTAAACTGAGTAAAAAGAAAGGTTGGTATTGGGCCCTCATTAAAGGATTAGGGGAAATAAAAAAAAAAAAAAAAAAAGCTACATTTCCATTGGTTTGTGGTTTTGTGTGTTTCAGGGTTAATCTTGTTATTCCTGCTCTTCATTAAAAAAAAAAAAGAAAAAGAAAAGAAAGAAAGAAAAAAAAAAGAAGTGCCAAATAGGTGGGGCAAAACAACTCTGGAATTTATAAGCCTGAGGGGGGGAAAAGAATCTTGCCAAGATGTCTTCCTACCTCACCGATGAATTATTTAGTAAATATGTATCTTCTAATTCAGTATAAGGTCAAAATATATGTGAAGGCAACGAAAGTCAAATCTAAACAAAAAGCCCTGCAATGTTAAAAATAACATATGACCAGTCTTGAGGGTAACAATGGATTTTATGTTTAGCTCCTTCCTTAGTGACAGTTAGTAAGCCAACCTGTATTATCAGGGTATGTTATGCATATTACCTGGAAAGGTCTTCTGCCCACATCAAAAGCTGTGAGGGAAAAAATCTAAGTGACTGTTGTTGTTCTTCTTCTCATAGAAAAGTGGGATCTTTGGTAAAGACATAAATGGATTCACAGAACAGTTTTATTCCCTAGTGTTTTACTAATGATGGTGTTTTGAAACGGCAAGTAAGGAGTTGGCCTTAGAGACTTTCTACAGCAAAACCATGTCATTATACGCAAGAAAAGATATGTTCTCATAGACTATTTTTTCTCTGCTACACATTTTGTCATCACTTATTTGTTTGCATTCTGTTGTTTCAACGTACAATACACAAATGAATTAGTTATAATAATAAACAATTATTGTCATCAAAGGATCACCATCACCTTTCAAATTAATCTGCTGCAAATGAATGGAAGTAGAGTGGAGAAATTCAGTGATTTCTTGAACTAAACTAATCCCCAGGGGAGATTTCCTGTCTATGTGGTTGCAAATGACATTTTGGTCTCAGCATAACCTGTCAGTCATAGAATCATAGAATCATAAAATGTTAGGGGTTGGAAGGGACCTAGAAAGATCACCTAGTTCAACCCCCCTGCCAGATCAGGATCACCTAGATCAGTCACACAGGAACGTGTTCAGGCGGGTTTTGAATATCTCCAGAGAAGGAGACTTCACAACACCCCTGGGCAGCCTGTTCCTGTTCTCTGTCACCCTCACAGTGAAAAGAATTTTCCTTATGTTTACCCTAAACCTCTTATGTTCCAACTTACTCCCATTGCCTCTTGTCCTAACACTGGATGAGACTGAGAACATGGTCAACATGGCATAGCTGACCCAACTGTAATTCAGAGAGTGAGACAAGCACGAAAGCCTATTCACTCCTAGCCTTGAGTGACTATAGCAAGCAGAGCAGTTGTGTAAGTAAATACTAAACCACAGCCAACTTCCTGACAATTCTGTGAACCTAAATCATGATTCAGTCCTCTCACACTTGTATTCCTTTTGTTTGTATTCCTGGAGAAACTGCTGTGGCCAGTTATTGTTAGCACACATCTCAGGAAGAGGTTTTATTTTGACATGAAGGTAAGGGAAAAAGTCTTCTCATTAAGATGGCTCTGGTATTAGTGTCCCATACTGACAACCACACATGACTGGGGCTTGGGATATTGGAGGCACTAAGACTGTCAGAGAGAGAGCAAGATAGAGTTTCACTGCCTATAGCTAAATGTCCATGCAACAAAAGCCACAGTGTTGACGAAAGGTGGATTTAAAGAGGATTCATAAAGTAATAGAAATAAATTTTATCAATGCAGAATGTGTCACGAGGAATGTGCAGTGTGGACATGTAAGAGGAAGCATTCAGCCTGTCTGAAGGATTAACTATGTGTCTGGCACAAAGAAAGTTACATCTGGGTGTCCCCTGGCAACCCCAAAGTTGTAGTACCAAAGACAGGTCATCAGATCCTTCCTATTTTGAGGAAGAAATGTCTGCTTTGCAAGACACCATATATGGTGCATCTTCTCCTGAAAGAAAGAGCGGATTTGCACAGTGCATTTATTTGCTTATGCACCATGTGCAGCTGTGGAAGGACAGTGTGAAGAACTAGAGTGCTTGCAAATGGAATTTCCTCCTGATCACCTAAACCTGACCTCTTTTGCAAAGAACATAGGGTGAAGGAGGAAGAATGCATGCTTGAGATTAAACACATGAAGCCTAAAGGTTTCTCAAAGCAAGCTAGATGTAAAAGGATGTTTTCCCATCCACTATGATTAAGATAAAAAAAACCCATTTCTCATGTATATGATATATCCTAGAATAGATTTATATGCATAGCCAGTCTAAACTCCAGGAAAACAATGAGGCAAAAAGTGGTTTATACTGACTGGTATTTTAGCTCCTTCATTCCTGTCAGAATAATTTTCTTTAATTGAATTCAACAAATTTTTCTTTCTTCAAGGTTCTCCAGAAATGCTCATAATGATGACAGACACATGTGTGAACCCTTCTTCTAAGAGAGTCACAGTTTAATCCTACTTCTGCTGATAATTGACCAAGGCAAGTATGTTAAGCAATATATATACCTATATTATCTATGTATATATGTAAGTATAAGGCACACTGTTCAATGTTTTTTTTTTTGACATCTATATGTGGATGGTAGGACTGAGTGTACTCTCAAAAAGGTCACACGTGGTACCAAACTGGACAGACTGGTAGATATGCTGAAGTGTTGGACTGCTGTTCAGAGGGTTCTTGACATGATGAAGAAATGGACTGACAGGAACACCATGAGTTAAACAAAAGAAAATACTAAGCCTTGCATCTGGGAGGGAATAGGCTCATGCAACAAATCAGGCTGGGAACCAACTGGCTAGCTTTGCAGAAAAGAACCTGGGGTTTTTGGTGGACAATAAACTGAACATGAGCCAGCAATGTACCCTTGCAGCACAGAAAGTCAATGACATCCTAGGCAGCCTAAGAAAGACTGTAGCCAGCAGGCTGAGGAAAGTATCATTCTGCTCTATTTGGCACTTTGAGATCCCATCTGGAGCACTGTGTCTGAGTTCTCCAAGACAAGAAGGACTCTGGCTAATTGGAGTGAGTCCATCACTCATCACCAACATGGGAGAGTGGTGTAGAAAGGATATACAAGTTGTGGCTCAGTGAAAAGGGCTTGTTCAGCCTTCAGAAGAAAAGGCAAAGGGAAGCCTCAGTGCTTCAACTACTTCATGTAGACATGTAGCTGGGCTGTTGCTGGAGGTGGTCAGTGAGAGGTTGAGGCACAACACAGATGAATTGCAAAACAGGGAAATTCCCATTGGATATCAGGAATACAATTATCACCATAAGGGTGGTCAGACAGGTTGCCCATAGAGACTGTGAACCTTCAGTCTTTGAAAGTGTTCAGCACTTTGGAAGTGTTCCATGGACACAGACCTAAGCCATCTGATCTATTTGACCCTAATCAGAGCCAGGAGTTGGCTTAGATACCTCCAGAGGTCTCTTCCAACGGAATTATTTTGTCATGCACCATTTTGTGATTGTGCGATGTTACAGAGGTTGGTTAGTGTGGAATTAGGATGGAGAAGTCACTTGTAGAACTCAAGAAATAAAGGTTTATGGCAAATGGCTTACACTGAGCTAAGAACTGTAAAAAGCTCATGTGTATGTATATTAGCTTGCAAAAACAGCCTTTAGTAATAATTATAGGGATAATAATATAATTTATATAAGATATAGTATATGTCCAGCCTTGCAGCATAAAAAAAGACTGTTTCAGTTCTGAGAGAACTCTTGTGATTAGCTACTCTACCTCAGAAAACCTAAATAATCATAACTATTACATTATTTTCTCTACAGAAATTCATTTCCCATCTCAGTTCTGCAGGTATGCATATGTTTGGTAAACTTTGATTTCACTGAATTACAGCTCACTATTTGTGATAGCAAATTGAAAAAGATTTACAAGTACAGAATCTTTAAGATAGGACTTGCCCTTTATATTTGCACATAGAGCTTAACACAACAGGGTACAGGATGTGAGCAGTACCTCTGCTGTGATCCAAAGGATGACCTGATTAAAATAGAGGAAAAGGAAGTGAATGGAAAGGTTTACAAAATATCAGCAATCTATGTTTGGACATAAAATTTAACATTCTTTTGAAAACTTTAAGGAAAAATGTGTCAGACAACATTACAAGTATTAACAGTTCAGTATAATTTTTATCACTTTCTTCAAATACATTGGCCAGGAGGGCAGAAAGGATAGGCGCAAGAAGCTTCCTTTCATTTTTCAGAAGGCAGAAGAACCAACACTTCTGCCAGAGTAGCCATCATGATAAGTCTTTGAACTCAAAGGCCCTTGTGAATCATAAATTATTTTCTTTTTCAGTCAATTGCCAAACAGAAAAATTAACAAGAAATAAATTTAATTTTTTTAAAAAGTTATGTTCACAATAAAAAAGTAATAAAAATTAATTTGTCAGTGGGCTCAACACTTAGTGCGAATTGCAATTGCTTTATTCTTCAAAAAATTACTTTTAAACTTAATACAAAAGAAATGGAAGTATAGTCTCATTTTGTAATGATATAGTCAGGACTTCTCCCCCCCCTTTTCCTAGGGCTTACTATTTTCTAAATTCAACTTTTTTTTTTTTTTCCTAATCTGTTGGTCATTTGTTGGTCACTGTGAACAAATAAATTACACTGAAGCCATAGATTTGCCCTTGTTTTAGCTCTGCAAAAGTTTTTCAGCTCTTTTGTTCTTCAGCTGACCTAACAACAGCCAGCATATAACCCTAGATGACTGAGTTATTTTACCATCATTTCTGTTGGTAACAGAGTGAATCAAAGTTAGTTATGCAGGTCTGACTTAAAGTCTTGACAAGTGATTAAGTGTAAGTAACAATAAGGCTGCTGAAGGAGGCTTTTGGCTTTAGATATTATACCTGACATGGACTATTGCAACCTTTTAAAATGGGTTTATTCTCATGTAGAGATGCTTTCCCTGTAAAATGTATGGCTCTGGTCCAGAAAGAATAAGAAATGAGACACACAAGAGAAAAAAAAATGTCCTGAACACTCCAAAGTATCAAATGAAGACTAGTTTCAGAGCAGATTAAAAGATGGATGAATTTTCCATGTACAAATGATCAGGACACCATATGGGGATTGCATTTCTTACTTGGGTGAACCAAAAGGAATGTTTCCTAAATACAGATTGCATATCAAGTACAACATCAGGCCCTGAGTAGGATGCATAATGTATATGTAAAAGGAATGAAATATATCTCAGAAATATACGGCCAAGGCATAGTGTCTCAGTAGATTCAACCATGTGCAAATCCCTAAGTGAAAACCAAGGAATTTTGAAGCATAAAACTGTCTGGCACCACAGTTGTTAACATGCAAGTTGGGAGCAAGTCTAGGATTTCATTACTGCAGCTATACAGATTGTTCTTCTATTTCTCTGTTCTTGCCTTTATCCCAGCTCTTTTCTTGTCATTACCAAAAGTTTTCTCTGTCTATTCTGCCATCCTTTTTTTCATAAAACAGTCACATGTGGGAGAACTCCTGTTTTTCAAGTTTTTTTATGGTTTGGATGGCTTGACATTACTGCTTCACATAGGACATGTGCTGCATATTGTTGCTGAACATCAGGCATTATGTGCATTTTCTCTTTTATTTGCAATCTTTATGTCAGATTGAAATCTCAAGGAATGTTTCAAGACATCATTAGGTCTGGATGATTTTCCTTGCACATATGCAAAGAACTTATTTGATATTTGGTACTCCTTGAAGTCTCCATGTCTTCTTCATACATATGTATGTAAATATAAAACTTTGTCCAAAATTTAAGGGCCTTGCATGTATGGGACATGAGTGTGCCAATTCTGTGAGAAGGTGACAAAGATCAGAAGAGCAGAGAGGTTTAAAAACCAGCCAGAGGGCAGCATTCAGGACTGCTTTGGTAGGATTCCAACACTGCAAGCGTCCAACATGGAAAGCTCTTCCTAGTGGCCATGACTGAATGAACTTGGTCACTGAAGTATGGGAATGTGAGAAAAAAAAAGGCCTTTTAAGGGTTGTGTGCATGTAGAGTGATAAACAGCCAAAATTGCATTACAATGTCATATGATCTGGAGCATGCAGACTGACAGGTGGGTTTAAAGGAAAGTGCTGTGAGTCCCATCAGTCCTGCTGCTAAAACAATGTCTGTCTGAAAGAATATCAAATTTTATTTGGAAACATAAATACATAAGGAAAGATCAGCTGCTACACGTGTCAGCTCAAAGAAGGACACATTGGTACCACACACGGTCAGGGAAATGGGGAACAAGAAGTACTTTTGGAAAAAGAAACAGAAGACAAGATGTCAATAAGCAGGTGATGGTTAAGAAGAGAGCACTGTAATGCCCCCTTACTGTCCAAGTAGCCTATAGACTGCATAGTAGGGATGTTAAAAAGATCCCAGGGTGTAGATGGTGATTTTTTCCTTTTAATTTATTACTAGGAAATGGGTAAATACTGAGAGCTGAGAGATAGGATAGAAGCGGTGACTGAAGAAACTCAGTGCCTACCTTTCCAAAAGAAATGATGGATGAGTGAAAGAAGAGGATGTCAATACCCTACTGAAGGAAAGGAGACAAACAAGAGTGAGGTGTGTTAAGCTTACAGTAGCTGCCACTGGACAGAAAAAATCCCCAATCACCTTACTTGTAAACAGATAGATTGTCTATGTAAGGGACCTTTCTGTCATTTACACAGTGAATAAAACAAAATGAATCACGAGGGTACCGAGAGTTAAATCACATAAAATTTTGAATCCAAATGCCTTCCTCAAGCTCTTCTTATGGCCTTAACTTTCTGGAGCTATCGGGATATCACATGCCAGTCAGACACGTTCCAGCATGAGTCACTCTAGTTTCCAAATTTGCTTTTCCCAAATAAAAATGAAGAATTCCAAATGCCTTACATTTTTTTCTATAGAAAAAGGGGATGGAACATCAAATGTGTATAGTTGAAGAATTGTTTTCTATTTCCTTTTACATCCCTAGTCTAGACAAGAGGTACTATGATGACCTTTGGCTTTGCTGCCAATACCAACAGCATTTTGCGGTCTCATTACCTCATGTCTGGCTAATTCCCAAGGACAGTCATAGCTAACGAGTAGCCCTTTCAATGGTCATTCCAGCAGTTCAGTTGGACTACCCTTTCAAATAGCATGGAGAATTCTTAAGAGAGAAGGTCTTTTGTACTGGGCAATGTTTCACTCGATGCACTTAAACGAGAAGGGCAGTCAGGTTGTAAAGATTTATATAAATGAGAGCATTGTACACTCAAAAGGAGATTGGTATGTTTGATCTCAGCTGTTACTGATTTACCTTTTCCACACAATAACATTCATTAGGCAGGGTAAGTAAAGCCTGGTGTGTTACATTTCAATTATCTACAGTTAAAATACAGACATTACACAGGGTGGAGCTTCAGTGTAGTTTCAGTGGGCTGAAGTGTAAAAATATTTTCCTACCAACCCATTTCGTGGGATGGCTTAACACTTTTTTTGCATCCTTTTCTCCCTCCTCACCATCTGACCCCTTTTTATTCTTTATGTCTTTTTTTCCTTGTTGTTGGGTATTTGTGTTTCTGGTCAAGGATACTGTTCTGCCACTTGAAATTTCCTAGTAACTTCAACATTGCTGTTGCTCTCTTGTCATGTGTGAAGCACAACAGCTCTTTTAAGGCACTGACCCTCTTGCCTGACACCTCCAGGCATCAGTGTCACAAAAGGTTCATAGATTTATTAGAACAATTTTTTGTAGGTGACTCTGAGCATCAGCAGAGGAGTCAACATGCCCCCCAGTGTAGGGACAGTTTAAGGCCATTATGCTGTGTTCTCCAGGAGCACCAAGTCCTATCAAAATACATTTATCTTATTTTAGAGGAAAGCTAAGAGTAACAACAACAGAGGACAGAAATAATATCTCCTCAGAAGCTGTTTCTTTCTCACTGTTGGCTTCAGTGTAGCCTAGAGTGACTTCTCAGATTTAGATACGTAAATGGAAATTTCCAGAGCTAAGTGAGATGAATACTGCTCTAAATATTTTGATTTTTCAATTGAATGAATGGATGTCGCTCCAAACATTCTTTCCTTCCATTGGATAATGTTTTTAAAACATTACGATTTCCCATAATAAAACTCAAGCACTTCATGTTAGATGTATTGGTTCACAACTTCTTCCTACTTATCTCTTTGCTGAAATGCTAGAATCTAAAATTTGGTTGCACGTGTCTGCAAGCACATTTGTGAAAAGATCACACTAATTTTAGGTTCTTAATTTTAGACTTGCTGAGTGTGTACATCTCCTGTTAGTCTGAATTGAAGAGATGAATTCTCACTTCAATAGAACATGGAACACTTCAGAAGTGTTAAAATATTTGAAAATGTTGACCTTTTATGTCCGTCACATATCCAAATCACACCAAATCACTTTGTTATTGTAGGGATGACCTTAGCTGTTGACATCAGCTTGAAGATTTGAATAGAAACATTTCCTTGGACATGTGGAAAGTAATATGCTGTGTGTGCTTCATAATGTAGACAGTGTCTGCAAGTGGCAAAATAATACAGGATTGTAAAAAATTACAAGCAATGGCTTGTACTTTGACCTGTACTTAGAGATGAAGGTACTGAAAGCACAAACTTTCTTGATTGTTTTGCCAGATAGGGAGATGGAAGAGCTTATAATAAGGATTTGCACTGATAAAAAAGCCCCAACCTTATCTGAATGTACTTTATAAAAAGGAGGCATTAAAAACACATGCTTCCCTTGTCTGGAAAGCATTTAGGAACTCACAGGCATTCCCTGCCAGGCTCCTTTTCTTATGTACCTGCTCTTGTAGCTTCTTTTCTCTTTATTCATGACACTGTGGTGGAAAGCTGGTGACAGCAAATTCTGCGTCAGTTGTGCTTCCAATTCATTAAGCAGAGGCAGGGAACAACAGCTTTTTTTAATAAAAAAGATTATAGTGGTGTGCATAGACATAGAGGTGATATTCCAGGTATCTTGGCAAGCTCGTAATATGTGTGCCCTTTAGTATGGCATTTCCATTCATCACTCCACTGGTTCAGGCAAAGTATCCCCCATCCTGGACATCTCACCTGAGCTCCCCCTGCTCTCAGGCTACAGAAAACAGACGTGCAGCTACTGTCTAAGCCTTCATTTAGTAGACACAAAGTAGGAGAATCTTACACCTCTAGACATGTTATGCTAATGTTGATATTTAATATCTGATTTCTAATAAGAATTTGCCATTATGCAGCCATATTTGTCATAATGACACTTTCTGCTTGATTGATGTGCTCATGACCAGAAGTATCTTCACAAGAGAATATTTTTATATGCGTATAACATCACCTTGTTAAAGGTCTATGGGATCTGGTGTCCAAGAAGCATGATGTATCCTGAGAGTTGTTTTATTTATTTATTATTATGATGATGAAAAAGGAAAGAATTGGAGAAAGATAATGGAATGAGTTTTAGAGTTTCTCACATACTGGTTTTGCATTCTTGCATGCCATGGGTGGTGTCTGACTGATGTGCAGTATTAAACTATGGGAAAGGAACGGCTAAAGTAAGAGTCCTTTAATTAATGAGGTCTGGCATTTATAGGAGATGGTATGTTTTTACTTGAGGAAACTACGTATTAGGAGAAAAAGTAAATATTCAGTATTTTTATGTGTGGTAAATGGCACATACATTTTTTATCACTGTCAATGAACAGATTTGAGCAGGGCTGGACACATGTTTAGGTCTTGACATTTTTCCTTAGACATCTTAGCTCCAGGAAGAGACAATCTCTGATAATTTTCCCCTAATGTCCTATAAACTTTATGTCTCATCCTGGATGCTACACTTTCTTGAGGAAAGCATCAGGGAGACAGTTTTGCAATCCTCTTGGCAATGAAGCTTTTTGGTCATCTTACCTAAAAAGCAGGACAGGCTCAGGATGGTGAAGACCTGGAGACCTGTCTTTGCTCCACCCCAATGAGGTAAGGCATTTTTGCAATGGCTTGGACTGGCAGACTGGAAAAAAGACTTGTGGATTTGTTTTCCAAACGGGTCAGTATTTTGTCACATATGTTGTGCAATTGCCTTTCTGGCCTTCCTCCTCCTTTTCCAGTGTGTACTACATTGGTAGCCTTGGCACATCTTGACAATGTGATAGTACTTATTACTCATGATCATATTGTCTGAATTTTGATTGAATGTCAGCATTTTTTTGATCAGGTTCCTTCTGCCTGAATTAGGGGAGGAGTGACACACTCTTCCATGGACCTTGGCTGGCCTTTAGCCCTGTATCTTTGCAAGGAGTTTATCATGCAATTTAACTGATGTTAAGTCATGAGGATCTGGGAGGGTATAGTGAGAGGTTATCAAGATCTTACCACTCCTGTTAGCAGAGGTGTTCTTATCGGGTGATAGGCTCTATCAGGGTTGTATTTGTGCCTGGTTTACTAGAAGTATATCCTATTTTTGCCCCTTCAGTCCATGCAAAGGAAGAATATGTCACATTTCTTCTCTGTTCTAAGATGCTCTGGTTAGTGGTTTTATTTCTGGATGTTTCTTTTACTTGCTTTATCCTGATTTTCTCTTTCTCATGTTTATTTTTACTGTCCAGCAAAGACTAAGACCATGTGTAATCTCCACCAGTTCTGCTCTGTGGTACAAGATTTCAGGCCTGTGTCCTGCCCCATTCTGTATATTTTCTTCCTTACTGTGGAGTATCCAGTCACAGGGAGAAATAGGAGAAAAAGAGCTGTCTGGGAACATGCCTTTCCATTTCTGTAGTCATTTTTATCTGTTCTTTCTGTTTCTTTTTCCCCTCCAGGAACTTGCAGTGTAGGTTTAAAAACAGCTGTGGTGTATTCTTGAAAATTTTGTTTTGGATCAAGGAAAGCTAGCTATTTTGAAACGCTGTCAATGTAAATTACGTCCCACCAGCATTGCTGTAGGTTGTATTTAGTTCAGTTAGTTAACTTTTACATATGACTAGTATCAATTTATTAAACAGTGAGTTCCTGAGCATGTTTTGGGCTTTTTTTTTTGCCCATGGGCAAAGGGGCTAGAAGTTACTCTTCTGAAAATTCTACCTTTTTTTTTGTTTTTTTTTTTGTTTGTTTGTTTGTTTCCCATATGTTTTCTGTAGTGTTGTGGTTTAAAGCATTCTACAAATCAAACCTAGCATGCTTCTTCATTTGAGGTTTCTCTGATGGTGAAGAAAAAGCATATGTGTGTGTAAATGTTGATGCAGGCCTGTATGTAGGCAGGATTATAGCAAAGGCGGTGGGTGAAGCAAGTGCTGTGGTTGTTTGGGTCTGTCAATGGTACATATTTGTAGACAGTGTCTTTTTTTTTTTTAAATTAAAGCAAGCTTGTTTCTTCTCATTGCATGGTTTCTCTGAGCTGGGAATATTTGGGAAAGGGTGTACAGTCTAATATATATAGAAAAATACCTTGTTGGTTATCATGGTGATAAAGCCAGGTAGTGGGAAAAAGGCTGTCATAGTCCCAATTCATGATTTAAGGAGAAAGAAAAAAAAATTTAAAAAAAAGCCAAAATTGACATCAGAGTCTTTCGGTTTTTCTAACTTTTTCCTTAGTTAAATTTTTTAAGAGTTTTGTTAGGCATTTTTTCAGCTCTCAAAGGTTAGTATCAAATTACTGCAGAACTGAAAATATCCCTAACACCCCTTTTCTGACCTTCATCTCCATCGTCTCTAATTCACATGTCACAATCACAGTAACATTGCCAGAGTCTAGCTTTTCTTTCCTCTGCTTCTTTGCAATAACCTATGCATGCCTTAAACATTTTGCATCTCATCTTTCCAGTTGCCTGCTACTGTGGTCTTCCAAAGTCCTTTCTTTCTAATCATCTTCTACACTGAAGCTGGTTGAACAATGGAAAAAAAAAAAAGAAAGAAAGAAAGTCCAGACTTGCATCTGGTATAAATCAATGAAACTTCAGTGATCCCATTATTGTCACTAGAATGATTCTGGTTTTACACCAGTCTAGAATATCTGAGCCAGGATATGTTACAATTCTTTTCATTCTGATAACTGATACATAGAAACCTTTCCTGTTTGTTATTTATATATATATTTAAAATGGATTTTTGTTAATATCTGTTCAGTTAATGGTGACTTTCAGTATGTATCCTAATAGAAACAGGGATAGTACTATGTGGAAAGAAAGAATATTTATTGCTCATTATTCCTAAACTGTTTGATTTCTCCTACTTGAACAGTTTCAGTCATGACCCAGAGCAGGCTGACTACTACTCATAAATAACTAATAGCTAGTATTCTGTATACATGACAGAAATAGATTTGCATAAATGACAGGACAATTAGATATGGCAAATTATCAGAATTAAGGAGATACTTATCAATGATTCACTGACAGAAAAATACAGCTGAAGCCTTCATACACTTTATTGACAAAATCTGACTGCTAAAAAAGGATTTAGATTTCTGCTAGACCAACTGCCTATGCCACTATCTAGGTCTTCTATTTTAAATTTCTTTTTTTGTTTGTAGATCTCTCTATTCAGACATTCCACTTACATCTACTCTCTCCTCAGCTCTGCCTGCATTTACTTACTCGGAGGTTTTTCAAAATAGTGATATCTTGGAATTTTAATGAGGAGACGGATAACATTAACATTCACCCCATGTCAGGTATCATAGAATAGCTGAGGTATGAAGGCACCTCTGGAGATTGTCTTGTCCAAACCCTCTGCTCAGAGCAGGGTCATCTAGAGTGTATATTTGCATGTATTTTACTGTCTGGAAATGGAGTAGGTTGTGATCTTTCCACACCAGTTTGGCTACCTTAAGACTGCAAATGCTGTTAATGTGCTGAACTTCTTGGTTTATTCACCCCAGTTACATCTGAACAAGCTAGGCCCAGCAAGAATTGCTTAGGGTGCTTCACACTGAATGCTACCATGAAGGAATCCTGGAACTGTAGCAATACCTTTTGGTGCTTAGCAAAGCTATGTATCCTTCCACAGACCACTGCCTGTCATGCAGACATGAACAGAGACATGCAGTTGTCAGGTTGTCGCTCACACTGCAAGTCCCTGAGTCCATTCCTCACTTTTTGAATGCTCTTTCAAAATGAGAGGTACATGTTCACCTCATATTATCCTATGCATATTAAGAAATGTTCAATGCTTGCATGTATTTTATCAATACCTATACAAATTCATGTGGTATACTGATATTCTAGGACCAGTCTGAGAGAAATAACTTCAGCTCTATTTTTGAAACTGCAGTTCAATGCATGGTTAATTGCTGGCCCAGCTGATACCACTTATTTATCTCACTTCCTGAATTAAAGGCACAATCAAGGAATAGGATGTTTAAGTGTCATTATTTGCACATGAGCTTGATTACAGTTGCAAAATATAGAAAGAAGAAAAAAGATTCATAATACTGTGTTTTCCTGCATATTCTCTATACTGGATAATTGAAGCTATCTTTGGCTACGTTACTTCTGGATCTTCTGGAGAATATGATATTAAGCAAGAACATTTAAAACAAAACCTCCACAGATGCTCACAAAAAATAATCAAAGCAAGACAAAATCCCCAATGTTATTTTTATTTCATATCACCACTAAAAAAGAAATAAAATAGAGTATTAAACCAGTCTAATCTGGAAACCTGCCTAGACTGGTAAATTTGGCAGCTGGCCTAGTTTATGTTTCATTAATTCTGAATGAACAAATCTCAAGTCGTGATAAAAATTCTGCAATTTTCCTGGCATTTTCTTAAAAGGCTATCCTCTACCAGCTGTTAGAATATGGACAAATCACTAGATATCCTTAATGAGCATAACTGCTTCTTGGATTAAGGTGGATATATGTATTAAGAGGGCCTAGATTTGAGAGAACAACTCTGTTTTCATATTTTGTCTCTTAATAAGTAAAGAACTTAATTCTCTCTCCTGATCCCAGAGATCACTTGGGTGCAACACCATCTGATGCTTAGGATCACCTAGTCGATTGATTTATAAGAATTATGAATTGTCTTTGTGCTGTGTTACTGCACCATTCTGTATTACCCACTGGTAGGGAAGAAGAGACGGTTTCTATCCATATATGCTTTCTGTAAGAGAAGCATTACATACAGAGGTGGCTAAACTGACTGTATCTTTGACTTAGGAAGAAGTGGAAATGAACATGGGAGTTAAGTTTGCTTTCCATTTTCCACTGTTGTCATCCTCTTCAATTGCTGTGGGCTGCAATTGCTGAGACCGATTAACTTCCACCTTGGATGTTACTTTGTGTTTCTTTTCCTATTCCAAGTTAAAGTTGCTCAGAAAAGAGTCTTCATGGTTTCGTCATGATAAAATATACAGACTTTTCACTAAGAATTACTACTGTGTTTAAGCTTTGGCCAAATTATGTTATCTGACAAGCATTGAAAGTGAGGTTAAAAATGATGGAATATTGCTATCCCTGTGAAAACCAACAGAACCTTAATTTGTTAGAGTCTCCTAGAAATACCATTTCTACATGTTTGTCATAGGTCAGCGCCAACACCTCTGAAGACTCTTTGTGCATCAAGCATGTGCCAGGATAAAGCTTCAGCATCTCTGTGGGGCTGTCCATCGGACAAATTATTATACCTCCCAGGAAATGTGAGGGTAAACCCAGGGCCTGCCTTATCTTGTGTTCTCAACACTCTCCTGGTTAGAGAGAGGAGAAAATGTGGATGTTTCAGGAAGAGTCTGGCTGGGAGGGGAAGAGTCCAGAGAGGCACTGGTTAAGGAGCAGTGACACGGGGTGGGTTGAGACCAGGGCAAAAGAAGACAAAAACAGAACAGGGAAAACTGGGACAGTTTAAGGAGGGAATAAGGGCCGGGAAAGTCTGGGAAAATGGTGATATGAAAGACGGGATAAAAACTCAAAACGAAGAAGGCCTGCTGCCTCTAGATATCAAGTCATTAAAAATATATTTCTTACTGAAAGAGAAGGATCACTGTTCATGTTCATAGTTGGACTGTAAACATGATATGCAAACATTATGATGCCACCTCCAGGTTATCAATTAAGTTGTTAAACAGGACAGATCCCAGGATAGACCCCTGCCTTATTCCACTTCTATTGGCCTCCAAGTACAACCCACTAATCACTATGTGCTGAACCTAGTCATCCATGTTTTATAATTGAATTTTTGTCCACCCACCCCCACCATTTGTCCCAACTTGGATACCTGGAGATACTTGAATACTAAGGAGAGATATTGTCAAGTGCCCCGCTAAGGTGAAGATAAATAAAATCTATTCCTCTTCCCTTACCTACAAACTCAGTGATATTTTTCACAGAAAGCAGTGGGGTTGGCCAGGCATGATTCACCATTGGTAAGTCCTTTCTGCCTGTTCTCAGTCATCATCTTCTTCTTCCTGTGCCCAGGAATTTGCTCCAAGAAGAATTCCTCCTTCATGTTCCAAGGAACCAAAGTGAGGCTCACCAGTCTGTAATTCTCTGGATGGTCCTTTTGGCCTTTTTTTAAAGATAGTTGCAATGTTTGCTTTTCCCCAGTCATCATGGGATCTACCTGATCTCCACAACCTTCCAATGATAGAAAATAGCCTTGTAAGGGCATCAAGCCTGTTGTTTCTGGACCCTAGGATGTGGTCCATTTGGTCTTGTGTGAGTTGAGAGCTCCCAAGTACTCCATGACTGGATCTTTAGGTACTGCTAGTTGTTCTTCCCTTCATGAACCCTTTCAAGAAGCAGGAGGCCTGAGAGACATTGTTGCTGAAGACTGAGGTGAAGAAAACAATGAGTATGTCAAACTAAACCGTGCCTACTCTAACAAAATTATTTGCTTCATTCTCAAAAACAGGCTCCCATTTTTCTTGTTTGTCTTTTCTTAGTAATATAGTAGTAGAAGGTCTTTGTGTCGCACTTGAAATCTCTTGTAATCTGAACTGCATTTGAGCTTTGGCTTTCCTGACACTATCAAGTTCTTAGTTTACTTGCTGTATTGGAAATACTTTTATAAGAATTATATCTGAACTTTGAAAGGCACCTTTAAAGAAAAATGTGCCTCTTAGTCTTTCAGTATCTACAGCAATTGTGACAGTCATTGATGCAGAAAGGTGAAAAAGTAAAAAGGTACATGGTAGATATATGTCCTTTAATGAAAATGAAAATGAAGGAGGAGTCACATAGCTCAAAATCAGTCCTGTTACATATGTAATCTGTTTACTTGCAGGTTTAACAAATGCTTTTGATTTTTCCCAGGGAGAGAGATGGTTTAATTTTAGTTTGAATTTATTATACATCCTCTTCAAAGTTGAAACCACCAATTTCCTGGCCTCCCAGATGCTCTGCCTGTGATCATCAGACACACACCTGCAGATCTTGTAGTCACAGTTTCTGCTATTTTCTTTATTTTTTTAGTGACACACATGCAAAACACGGAACTAAACACTCCTACTCTTCTGCCTGGGGAAAAGGAAGAAGCCCTACATACTGAAGTATGGCCAAACATTTTATTTTCACTGGACAGGAAAAACAAAGAAAAACAAAGAAGAATGAGCTAGAAGATTATTCTTGTCATGAGTGTTAGAAATTGCACTTCAGCATTCTTCCAGAAAAGGTCCCTGTTTGGGGATTTCTGTCCCCATATCTCTACTCCTCTAAACTTTTCACATGTAAATCTTCATAACAGCCCTTTCAAACATTAATGTGTTTGTTATCATTTCAAAAACTGAACTGCAATCATTATTTTAAACTGCTTGATTTAATGCTGAAGATAGATTTAGGGACTTTGATTGTGGAAAGCTCACTGGCCTGCCTGTCTTTGGAGTCACCTGATGCACGTTAATCCACAGAGATCTCCCATGGGGACTGTGTGTGCTGCCACCCACTCCCTTTACTGCCCACTGCATCCATCAGCAGTGCAGGGACATATTGAGAGGTCCCCTGACATAGACATATCCCAGGGGATCCCATTCCATGGAGGTTTTCTGAGCATACTGAAGGTACTCAGAAAGCGATGATGTTGGTTTGAAGGGCAACAGCCAGGTATCCCTCCACTCAGGGCTGCAGCTGGAGAAGATGCAGGCTGAAGACTAAGGCACAAGGTGCATGCTATCTCAGAAATGAGGACAGCAACACAGCAGTGGGATCCCTGAACTAAATTTCACTCTTTCCTTCTCTTCTTCTAGCAAACAACTACTATGCACTCCAAATGGTGGAAAAAAATGTCAGTGGTACTTACTGGAGCACTGGGGTTCCCACAGGTATCATGTGCATAGTCAGAGCAATCAAGTTAGGGACACAGCCAAGCTTGGAGGTGCAAGTTCAACCACTCAAGCACTGTGTACTTTCTATTTTGAATGCCGCAAGTCCAGCAACCCTTATCATCTTGAATTAATTCAAGTCAACCTATGGAAGAATATGAGAAAAATTCCTAGAATGGGAATCACAGGACCAGGATAGTACAGGGCAAAGACAATACAGGGCATGCAGAATTTCTTGGTAAAATCACGGAGCTGATCTATACATATGTACGCATGTACACACATGCACATGTAAAAACACATGCCTTTATTTACTCACCTTATGAATACATATTCATCCAGTATCGCACCCAATTGTCTACTAGTTTTATTTGACATAATTATATGGATTCCACTTAAGCAACTGGACCACTTTTACTATTGTGTGTCAGAGCTAAAAAGATCAACAGTTATTTTTCTGTATATTCATACTTTAGTGTCAAAATACAGATTACTTCTATCTTTTCTTATTCTGAAAAAAAATAGTAGGTAAGACATTTGAATCTGAAAATCATAGTGGGTAGGCCATTTGAATCCTGGATTTTCAAGCTTGGGAAACAAAATGACCTTATAATGCTCAGAAACATTTTGACACATCACTTTATTTGGAACTTTCACTAGAATGGGAGAACATGACAATATCACAACGGCTTATGAAGACTAGTTTACTGCTGTTTTGTTAGCAATCGGGGAAAAAAAAATCTGTTTTAAATACCACTTTTATAGAGACCAGAAACAGTGCAACTTTTTCAAAAATACCCAAAACTTTCTTACTATTTGTTCAAAAGTCACTCAGAAATCTAATATTTTCAAGTGCCAATCCTTTATTTTTTTTTTAGCTAGCCTCATTTTCACAGCTTTTATGTTCTCCACTTCTCTTGCCAGACTTTGAAAGTTGTGAACTGTTTTGTTTTGTTTTGATACTCTTGACACTGAAGTCAAGATTTCCAGACACTCCTTGCCCAGTGCCAAAGGGTTAAAGAAGAGCATTTGCTTGTTTAGTAGGTTTTTCCATTCTTTTATGGCTCTGCAAAATGCACATCCAAAGCAGTAAAAACAAAAGGCACTGACATGGAGATTTACTATGCTTTTTCCACCTTCGTCATTGTATGAGATTTGCCTCTACACCCATTTTACAGTGGAAGCAGCAAAACGAAGACTGGTTTTTAGAAAAAATCTTTCACTGGCTGTTCTGAGGATGATCATTGACTTTAGGTGTGATTCTCTCTTCCTGTTCCTATGCCCTGTTCTTTAAATAACGATATGACTATAAGGTAGCAGAGAATTCTGTAGTGAACATCGTTTTATTTTTTTCCTGAGCTTTTTCATTGTTTTCTTGGTGCTATGATTTCACACCTGAATTCTCTTACTATTAGCTTGTATTCATAGGTCATTTTCATATGTGCCCATCCCATGTCCATACCATTGTATGGTCTTATTGGCAGCAGGTGCCCAGGGATATCAGATGCATCTTTGAAAGGATGAAAGAGAATGACCAAGTTATAGACTGTATTGGCACGTTTATTTGCAGTGTCATATTCAATCAAAGCCAACATTTGTAAACTAGCTCCTTCATGGCATTCTCTACCACAGTGTAAATGCCCAAGAAAATAACATGTCAGCTTGAGATAGAAGATCATGACAGCAACTGAGACAGATTGTCATCTCATCTTCAGGTTGAGATTTGAAATGTTCTAATGTGGCTAAACTTGCCTCCTACTTCGTTTACAGAAAGGGAAAGAAACAGACAGATGAGAATACACTGAGTATTAGATTTTGAAATGACACAAAGCACAAAGTACCTTGTCGGTCAGTAGAAAAATAATGTTCAATACACTCTTTTTATTACATTCTCAGTTGTATTAATACTCATAAGTATTAAAGAGAAAGGAGCACATTTTTTTCAGTTTGTGAAGCTGCCTGGCTATTACTAAAGCCAACAGAAACAAGCATTTGGACTATACTTTTATACCCCTTTCCTATCTGAAAAAAAGATCCTGACTTTTCTCCTAATAGCACCCAGTTTGATGACACTGTCCCAGTTTCTCCAGTAAAGAAACAAAGTCATAATAACAAATGCCAGGAATAATTTGTCAGTGTGTCCAGCAGGTATGACTGCCATGTGGCATCAACATGCAAAGAGACCAGGGAAGTTACTGTCTAGTAAGATGAAAAAAGGTAACAGAAACAGCTGGGCTAGTAATTATCTCCACAGCTAAAGCATACTGGAAACTAAACTATCTGCTTGTGCAGTTAGGTCTCCTTGTGCTAAGTACTGCTAAATGGAAATCCTCTGGAATGGCACTTTTTAGGATTACAAGCTGCTTTAAGACCTTGTCTTTGTATTACCCCACATGCCTGAGATGACTGCAGCACACTGCCATTCTGGCCCCAAGAAGACAGGCAGCCTTGAGACATCATCATCCCCATCCTATGGTGCACAGAACAAGTGTTTGGGCACTATTGAAAATAGTAACAAGCCCACAGTTTTTGCTTTTAAGGAGATGGGTGGGAGCAGAGATACAATAACAGATGTTTCATCACATTCACATATTTTCCATATGACAGATCCTCAGACAAGCAGCTGTCGAGTAAGAGAGTGAGAACAATGTTAGCATCTATGCCTTGGATTGGTTTCTTATCTTTTCAGCTCAGGTTTTCTTGTGTTTCAAGCACCACTGCTTTTAAAATTTAATCTGTCTTCTACAGCATTTTAAACGTGTGTGCATGTAACTCAAATTTTATCATTGTTAAACTGCATCAGAATTTATGTTCAACTCTCAGACATAACTTTCAGAAGATGGGCCACATTTTTCTCTTCTTAGTCTTAATCCCATTGGGACTGTACATCTGAGTAAGGGGTGTAGAAACTGGCCTCATCATAATGACTTCTTCCAACAAATGCCTTCTAAAAATAGCTATTGTCTACATCATCTCAGTCTCCAATGGCTGTAAATCAAAGCAGCTCAACAGCACTGACTTGGATAGAGATATGCTGATTATTAAACCAGCCAAGAATCTGGTCCTCATATATGTAAATCAAAGCTAATACTACTTTCCTTAATTGTTGACATATTGCTGTTTATGGTCTGAACCCAGTAATTACCTACCTGGGTGACAACAAATGATGTCTCCTGTACTCTCAGAGTTCAGGAAAATAATATTTTTGTAACAAGAGAATTTCTAAAATATTTTTCCTTCTTTGCAAAAATCTCCAAATTCAAAAATAACCTGACTTAATATATGTACAAATTACCCGTGGTAGTCATTTCTCATTCTTAAGAGGCCCCTCTGATATTGTTTAAATTAATGACATATGGTAACCCTTCAGTTTTCATTGCTCATTGGGAAATGAGTCAATGACTATTTAATGTCATCTTATTACGGTTCCCTAGTAACGCTAAGTTTAATCAGTGATGGTTACATTTGTCGAGAGAGTTCTGCTTATGTTCTGCTCCCTTCTCACTGGGTAAATTTCCCCAGTCCAGTAATTCTGAGCAGGCACAGAATGAGACATGCCAGCTGCCCAACACATGTGGAAATGCTCAAATTCACAAGTCAACCGTACTGTGTAGGGTATATCAGTTGCTAGGACCTTTGCTAAACACTTCTATTATACTTCCATTCAAATCAGACTTGACCATATTAAGTCATTCTTTCTTTCTTTATCCCTTAGTATTCTGCACTCTCATATCAGAAGTGACTTCTGATGCTGTAAGCTGCAGTCTTGGAGTAATGGACTACCAAATGTTTGCACTGCATAGTAAATGGGCTCATAGCATTAATACTAGAAATAACTGCAGTGAAAAGGCCAGCATAAACATTCCTACCTCAGCCTAACAGATGTTGTTCAAAAGTTGCTTATTTGATCATAGATACAGCTGAGCTGTTGGTTCAGTAAAGATGATGTATTTAATGCAGAGGGTCCTTAGAAGCTCATTTCAAGTGCTGAGGTCACAAGGCTGTCATATTTCAAGTATGTTTTCGTGTGAAGATTATAGAAACTAGAATGTGATGAGGAACTGATGAGTACTTTGGTGTATCTAGTGCTATTTTGATTTAAAAGAAAAAAATATTTTAGAATTTTTGTTGTCCTTGCTTTGGCTAAAATAGAGTTACTTTTCACCAGGACCTGGGAGAAGGCTACAGCCAAAATAGACAACTGAATGAGACAATGGGTTATTCAATACCATACTGACATCATGCCTGCTACATAAGGGCTCTGGCGGGGTGGTCATGGTCAGCTCTGGCACAGTGCCATTCAGTTGGGTTCATTCTATATTGTTCGTGTTGTATATTGTTACATTACTATTACTGTTGCTGTTGTTGTTCCTTCTCCTTTTGAATTGTTCTCTTAAATTCTCCTAGTCTCAACACATGAGGTTTTGCCTTTTTCTCCCTATTCTCCTTCCCACTGACAGGAGATGGGTAGGGGGAGGAGGGTGAGCTGCCACATTATGTTCAGATCCTGGCTGGGTATAAACCATGACATATACACTTCATATTTATGGAGATATGTTCACTACTTATTAGGAAGCATTACAGGTAGGAGAATGAATGGATCGAACCTGGAACAAAGAATCAGTATGATGGCGAAATTTTTCCCTTTGCATTCTAACTTCCCTACTTGGTACCCTGCATAGCTATGGGAAATGGCCTTCTGAGTCACCTGTGCTCCATACTTCAAATTTCAAACATTGGGGTGGAAAGCAGCCACAAAAAAATTCGACAAGTGATAGCTGAATGGTGACCTAGAATTTTAGGAATCACTGAAGAAGTGCTTGATTAATGTTCAGTCATGTGACTACCTCTTTGGAAACTGAAATAATTTTTTGTCATACGTACAATATATATAAGTTCAAAGGAAGTAACGAAAAGACATTAGTTAGACACTTATATTCATATGAGTTGTTTTGGCATTTTTGGATCAATACTGTGTTATTATGACCTAGTGGAGTAGAACATAATGAAGATCAGCAAGGGAAAATGTAGAGTCCTGCACCTGAGAAGGAATAACCCCATGCAGCAGTAAAGATTGAGGTCTTTGCCATTATAACAAAAATTGTGGTACTTAGTACTGAGCATTTCCATTTCAGTTTGGGAAAGTATTTAAGTATTAGCTTAATTTAGGTCATGGATAGGTGTACTTTCCTGAGTAGGAACAACTGAAGAGAAGTACAATAACATCAAAAATTTTTACCTGTGTGAAGGACTCCCCATTGTCAGCTGGTTTATTTTATAAACTCCATTTCATGGACAAAACAAAGATAAATACTGCTTTCTTAAAATAATCAGCATAAACACTTTGTTTAGAGTGATTAATATAATGAAAAGAACAGAGGGTTCGAGGAAAGTGGTTATCCTCCCATTCTTTTATCCTTCTCTTTCTTCTGTCTGAACATCTGAGGTGAAACCCTGCATCCAGTCCTTGAACTGCCCTGTGAGGTAGAGACCTCTCTGTGAGAGCACCTGTAGTCAAATGTCTCCTTATGTCCACTCCAAGAGATTATTTATCTCTTTCAGAGATATGTTTCCCCCCTCCCAGTACCTTCCTCAGCTAGATGATCAGTTGGTTCAACGATTGTCACAGATGAGAGGGGTGGATACCCCACATATGGAGGAAAAAGATGTAAATAGTCATAATTTCTTTGTTGATTGTGGTTTGTTTGTTTGGTTTGGGTTTTGTTTGTGTTGTTTTGTTTGTTTGTGGTTTTATTGCTCACTGTTTGTTTGTTTGTTTTGGCTTCTGGTTATGTTTATAACAGAAAATTAAGAAACTTGCAATCTTATTACATGACAGTAGGAAGTTTTAAAGCTGCAGTGCTACCTAAACATATATTCCTTAGCACACTGACATGAAAATAAATAAAAGAATTGTTTGGAACAATTTTCACACTATACAATACTATTAAACAGGTACAGGATTATTAAACTCTATTTTTAAATGTTTTTTGAATGTGCATTTCTTTTCCCACAGCTGTCTCTTTGAAGCATTTCAGGTCTTATTGGCAAAACAGAATTAAATTCGTCTTTTGTAAGGTATTAATTTTAGACTAACCTTTCATAAGGGATGCAGTGTGGCTAGTTGAAGGTTTTGTTAAAGAAATGGATGTTCTGCCAATAAACACCTTTATTCAGTCAACTGTCTCTCTGAGCAGAGATTCATCAATTTTTCTTTTCAGGACAAAGACAAACACCATTAATAAAGGAGAACAAATATAAAGCCACATTATAAGATAACTGTACTATTGACTGTGAAGTTTTGTCTTCTGATGGTTGCAAATTACATTCACAGATTAAAGTAATTTTCTGTGGCCTAAAGGGAACTTTCTGTATCCAGTCATTAAATTTTTGTTTAAGCATTTTCATATGTGGAAAAAACTTGTTTGCTCAAAAAATGTAAATTTTTATCATGGTCCACATCTTATTATATTTCTGGGATTTGTATTTGGCTGCAGACAAGCCACACAGCAATATGAAGTCTAAATATGCAGACATCAGCAGAAATCATTTTACTGTATAACACATAAATCCTCACAGAAAGCTTTTGGGAGCTTCAGATGAACAAAATTGTAGTTTTCATCCTAGCCTGTCATTGAATGCATACAGGGAAACTATTTCTACTCTATCCATGATGAACCAAACAATCCACCCTTCCAACACACAAAGCATTGTAATTTATGATACTTTGTCAGCTGTTACCTACCTTTGAGCATTTTACAAGCTACCACCTCAACCTGGAATGATTCAGTAGGAAAATGCTCTCTATCATATGTTAAAAATGTTTCAGTTAATAGTTGTATTAATACACACTGTATTGTGACAGAAGTAGTTAGGTTATCTTTTGCCTCTATTTTTCTGTACTGTGTACAACAAAAGTGAAATAACAGAAATTCCTATTTAAGACACCAACTCACTATTTTTAAAATGATGACTTATTTTAAAAACATGAATACTTCTGATCTGTTAGAAGGAAAGGAAAAAAGAGCACTTAAATGTTATTTTATTTGATTTAGAAAAAAAAATCAAATGGGGAACAACTTTACTTATTAAGTGCCCGTTAATAACATTAGTTAAAAATATTTTTGTTTTCTTAGACTATTGTGTTCATCTACTTTTGAGAAATAATTAAAAGCTTTTCCAAAAATTTGCCTTGCTTCCAGAAAGGAAAATATTCTTAGTCTTTCTTCAGTCTGTTTTGTTTTGTGTTTTGTTTTTTTTTTTTTTTTTTTTTTTTTTTTTTTTTTTTTTTTTTCTTTTTTTTTTTTTTTTTGTATCATGTTCAGTAGCAATTTACAGCCATCAGTATCAATTTACAGCCATCAAGAGCAAATGTACATTGCACATATATGATGCATCTCTTGCAGGCATGATACCTTTTAATGTTCTTTTATTCTTCTGAGAACATCTTTCTGGTGCTTTGAAGTGAGTAAAAATAGTACTGGTTTAGTATCACCACACATGAAAAAAAACAGTGCCCCAAATTGACACTTTTCCACGCACTTGTACTGCTGTGTGCAGTTCCATTGATCCAATTAAAGGTACTTTAATTTCTCACAGGATAATTTGCAGATTTGCCACAGGTTCCTAAATGCATTTGGTCGACTGCATTTTATCCTTTTGCTATGTTATCTATGCACTTATAAATGTGCCCATGTGCTCTTTTGTGACTGATGCTGTCTCACATGAGTTTTCTCTCCTTCCCAGTGTTCGTGCACTTTGGCATTAGTTAAGGAACAGCAATTTTCCTCTTTTGCTTTTTCTTGCAAATTGCTGATGGGGGAATATCAAATGCTGCTACAGTTTTCATGCTGGTTTGCATCTAAAATAGCTCCAAAAGCTAGAAAGGTATAGGATAGGTATTTGTGAGAGCTGAATCAACCCAAGGTGTCTACAGCAATCATGTAACTCATATACTATACAGATAAAAATGCTTTGTATTTCCAAAGGCATTAGGGAAATTTTGTACTTGAAAGGGATCCATATTTCTTTAACACATCAGGATTGTTCTGCCTAATTGGATTAAGATCAACTTTATTAAAAGGTGCCTGAATCAGTTAAGTTTTCTGTGATACAAAGTGAGCTAAAACAAAAACACTAATGATAATAGTCATGGTTTCTATTAAGAGTTCACATCTGTAGTTAACTTGAAACAGATGCTTTTCAAGACAAGCCATTGTTTTTAACTTGAATGTGACAATATGTTTTGATGTTTTCCCCTTAATTGTAAAATCATGTAATGAAGTCCCATCAGTATGTGTGTGGTAAATTGCCAAAGCCTCTGTTTTTTTCCAAAACTCTGTTAAAATTTCTCATGGTGCCTTAGTTATGATTGTTCATAACAATCAGATGATTCCCCTTTCAGACCAAAGAAGGTCCATTTGGGAATTCTGGAGATGTAGGACGGGAAACACAAGTATGCATCTCTTATATTTCCCTAAGGCTGGGCAAGACTGTGCTTTCCTGAATGCTGGGGGTCCTGGTGGAGCTTCTCAAGAAAATCTCCTCTGAAAGATGTCTCTATGATTTCTAATGAGCCGTATGAAAGTATTTGGTGATAATGTATTAGATCACTGGAAATCAAGTGATAAGGATAAACTAAAAGGCTCATTCTGGAAGTCATCTCTAGGCACATGGAAGAGGAGGTTCTCAGAACTAGTCAGCATGGATTTACCAAGGGGAAGTCATGCTTGACTAATCTAATAGCCTTCTATGATATTGTAACTGGATGCATAGATGCAGGGAGAGCAGTGAATGTCGTCTATCTTGACCTTAGGAAGGCTTTTGACACAGTCTCCCATAACATCCTTCTGGAGAAACTCAGAAAGTGTGGGATAGAAGAGCAGACAGTAAGATGGGTTAGTAACTGGTTGGGCAATAGAGTCCAAAGAGTGGTGGTCAGTGGTGCCAAGTCCAGCTGGAGAGCTGTAACTAGTGGAGTCCC
>VWZY01009339.1:789872-887690 GCA_013399075.1 Chloroceryle aenea
CAGGGGGGTTGGACTCGAAGACCTCCAAGGTCCCTTCCAATCCCTGACATCCTGTGATCCTGTGTAATTGCAGTGTCTTCTGAGTCTGGTGATTGGGCAGGTGATTTTCACAGAATGCAGAAGGCTGAAGTCACAGATGACATTGCATCACCCGACAGAAAGTGTGTGTGGCTGGGAAAAATACCTATAGTTGCTTACTGATTCTAGGTCATTTTGTGGTGCTTGGTAGCAATGATGAAGATATGAGGGCTAGAGGTGGAAAATCACAAGTAATTTTAAGTCTCCTGACAACAGATAAAACAATAACAAGAACTACTATTAAAGATGACACTATTTCTTCACTGGATATGTGAAGTACAGATGACTATGGACAATAGAATAAAGAAATAAAAAGGTCTGAAAGCCTGTCCAAAAATCTAAATCCCTGTCAGCATACAGAGATTTAGTGGCTGAAACAGAAAACAGAGACGTACACAGAATAGATTTGTTGAGCTTAGATTTAAAGAAGAACAGGTTAGTTAAACTTTGAGGAATCGGGAAAGGATTTTCATGGTTCGGGAGCTCAGCTGGGAACTTTAAGCAACACAGGAGCCCTCTGAATTAAGAAGGATTGTGCTATAAGGTCAGGCTGCTTAGTGTGACAACAGCTAGAAAGCCAAAGACAGGTACAGGTAGAGGATTGTTGAGGAGCTCCTGTGCCACTTGCAGAGCAAAGGGGATTTGTTTCAGCAAACGATGGTAGTAGTGGTAAGGACATTATTCTCCAGGTCAGGCCATCGTAATCATTGCTTCAAACCAAATGAATAATAAAACTGCAAAATAGAGGTCAGATCTTAATTTAGAGAGAGTATAATACCTTGGCTTCTGTTATTGGAAGGTCACCTTTGAACACCCACCTATATCCTGCTTCCATATAGACAATAACATATTTGTGTATCCATGGAAGATTCATTTTTTTGTATTTGCCACTGCAGTTGATTGGGTGAACATTTGTTACTGATGGCAGGACATGAACAGTACCTTCCAAAAAAGAGATATTTTTCTCTGTTTATACTAAAATATCTCTCCTTTCTGTAGAAGCAGTCTATGGGAATATGATTGACACATGGCCAATGTGTGAGTAATACAGTAATTGACAAAAAATCTCAGCACTCATTTGGGATGTATAACATTTGTTTCCACTACCATTATGGGTCACTGTTTTACAGTTTTTCTGTTCTGATTTGAGAGAAAATTTTTGAAGAGGCAAAAAATATAGATTATGATCTTGAGTCTTTAGAATCAGTTTGGCTTTTTTTTTTTTCTTTTTTATGAGCTTAAACAATTAAATCACTGTGAAAATTTACTCCGTTGTTTTCTCACATCTTAGAAAGCCTTGTGAGATGTGATTACCTATCCTAACATCATAACCACAGGAATACTTTGCCAGCCCAAAGGTCTTTTTAGCTCAGCTTCTTCTCTTCAACAAGGTCTGGACAATCTTACTTTCTTAGCCCCTGACTATTTCCAGCTCAGGAAGCTTTCTAAACTGGATGTGGCTTTGTATTTATTAACCTTCACTGGACTTCTTTTTCATGTGCTTGTCTATTGTCCTCTTCAGCCTATGTAAGCTATTAGGAACCTGAGCATTGCTGGAGGACTACTATGGTCTCTGAATGAGGATCGTGTACTTTTTTAATATTTCTTTTTCAACATGGTTTCTACTAGCTCCTTTGGAGACTTCTGATTCTTGTATCTAATAAAGCAATGGAGCTCAATCCCTACACACTTTATGCCACACATGGTTTTATAAGCTTCGATCATATTCCCCCTAAATCTTCTTGTCTATAAATTGAGGTTTCTGGTCTTCTCAGCTATTCCTTGTACCATTCACAGCTTTTGATCATTATTGTTGTCCTTTTCTGAAAGTCTGTTTTACCTACAGCTACAGACAAGGGATCAAGAACTGCATTCAATATCCATGGTTTGGATGGGCAAAGGAACTTTTATTGTAGCATAATAATGTTCTCTATTTTGGTTTCTCTCTCCTAAAACTCTGGGTGGTTTTGACTGCTAATAAGAAATGATCTGTTGCTTTCACAAGCCATCTATGATGACCCTAAGGCCCTTCTTTTTTGTCGTAATCTTTGTTTCTTTTTAAACATACATAACTTTATGCTGTCTCCACTGAACTTTGGCTGCCATTTGTTGCCTTTTGAGTTGGATTTTTTTTTCCTCAATTATCCACAGCCTGCCTTTATCCTTAACTATCCTGAAAAATTTAGTGATCTTGATGAACTTTCTTCTGAAAAATTTACTGCCTAAATACCTCTGCATCTTCTTTATGCTAGGGATTTATTTCTAATGGTTGCTTGCAGTCCATGTTGCTGCATCTGAATTATGCATGAAAGAGTTAGGCTTGAGGAGCTCAAGATTTTGCAAAAGGTTAATATTGTAAATGCGCTTTTGGATATTTGGGGAATATCATCTGTTCTATAAATATTCAATTCTTGATCCTTAATTCCCACAGGTCATCTTTTACTGCTGCCACTATATGCTAAAATTATAGATCTTCAGGAAAGGTTACTAGGAGAAATTTCTTGTCTAGGTTTTGTTTTCTTTTGAATAGCTACTTTTACAGTTTTCACTATCACCATTTATATTTAAGTGCATATTTATATAAGGGTCACCATTATTATCCTCCCAGAACTATATATATATATTTTTTTTTTTAATTCACCTGATTTTTCTTCACAAACATGCTAATGACATCTCAGCATCAGCTTTGTCAAAGCACCACATGAAAACACCTCGACTATTGCTCCATAAACTATTGCTCAGATGAGTCTTCCACAGAGTTAATGCTGAGTTTCTGCTTGGATGAGAATTAGGAACAGCTGAAAGCGGCCCCATAGTATTTTTTTTTCCAGTGGAGTGAATCCATTAGAGGTGAGAAGAAAGACTTAAAAAGCACAGAAGAACGGCTTCATGCTGGCAAATGGGCAGGAGATATTGAAGAGGAGCTTGGACTCATTGATGGGGATGCTGAGCAGGTGAGAGGAGCTTGGAGCAGGTGCAGCAGGCAGGTGGCACGAAGGTGACCTGTGCCAGTATCAGTCCTGGGGGGCATGCTGAGCTATGCTGACAGCAGCAGTGTTTTGAGGGAGTCTTTGAAAGTGTTCCTGTCAAGAACTGAGTAGCCTGTATACTCCTTACTATTAATTAAAGTCAAATTTGTTTTCCATCCCATGGACCAGTCTTATCACAGCAATCTTTAACTCTGCAGTAGCTTATACATTACATGCATCCATGTTACAAAGGAATAAATAAGGCTTTCCCTGACTAGCATACATGCAACCTTGCCATAACCTGGAGGTCAAATGGGGCCATTCTTCCCCCAGACACTATTACCACCAGCAGAGGTTTGGTGGAGCAACAGAGTAATGCCTGTGTTCCCCTGCACTAGCAGTTACATACTCAGCAACTGCTCTGACTATGGGTAAAAGTAACCAAAACCACTGCCCTGCCACAGAGCTGCGTTGCCTTTGGACTAACCAGGCAAACACATTCAAGGGAATGAGTCTGAATGCATTTCTAGACTGGATGCAGGCTGTGGGATCTGTCCCCTCAGTCCCTGCCATATCCCTGAGGCTTGGAGTGAGGCGTGGTGGTTGTTGGGGGAACAAGGCTTCATAGCCCCATTTGCATGGCTGCATGGAAAAGAATGTGCCTTTCTGTCCCCATAGCAGGTGAGTGTTATTTAAAAATGTTTACTGCATTGTGGCCCTGGGCTGCAGAAAGGCTTAGTTCTAACTTTGTCTGAACAGACTCTCAATTCCAGCTGTCTTTCCACTTAGCACAAGTCTATATTAGGTCTTTTAAAAATTAGTTAGTGAATTATCAAATTAATGTTTGTAAAGCATTCTGAAGATGGAAAGCAAACCCTCAGTGCCAAACTTCTGCTATTCTTGGACTCTTTCCATACTACAGTTTTTGCTACTCTGATATTTCTCTGCAACACCAAGGTACTCCCCTGTACAACACAGGTAGGTTTTTGGGCTCCCAAATTTGTCATTGCTATTTTGTGCTCCTGTCATTTCACTGCTCTGTGCTTTGTCAAAGTGCACAGTGATTAGCCATCTAACAGGAGTTGTGAAATGGAGGCACCTGATGAGCATTGCTGCATATTTTTATGGGCTCATGTGAAAGACAGAAAAAACATGCCAAGTAATCAAGATTTTGCTGCTTTTATTATTAATTTGATATTACTTGCTATTTTCATGATGGAAAAATATCACAGTTGGGTAGAGGACAGCTCTAGCAAAGGAAACCCTTCCTTGGTCAGTTTGGTCTCACATACCAGATACTTAGCATGTAGTGTACTTGATGTGTCTGGCAGAAGAAAAAAAGAGAAATAGAGAGAAAATGTGGATGCTGCAATTCTGTTTTCACCAGGCACTGGCCAATAAATTATGCCTAGACTTTGTCCCTCAACCACTATGCAGAAGGTCTGGAATGAACTACCTATAATAAATTAATTGTGGTGAGAAAAAAATCACAGTGGGAAAAGAAGCAGGGTCTTCATTTCAGCTTCCCATATAACTTCTCTGCCAATAAACAGCTTTACTATTGTAGCTCAGCCAACAAGCACTTTTTTGAAAACTTGTACCAAAGCCCAGACTTTCTTACAATATCACAGTTCACTGATTTGCCAAATAGTTTCTGGGTAGATAGCACATCTGTATCTGGAACCATCCCAGTATTTTCTTATACAGCTAGACTCCATCTGAAGTATTTTACATAGAACCCTCTGTAACCTCTTCTTGTTTCAAGCTTTAAAATCAAAAGAATGATGAAATATTTAATTATCTATGTGTTCTGCCCAGGCTTTTCGCTATTTAGCTATATCTGTCTGTGTGCAAGAGATAAAAAAAAAAAAAAAAGACATTTTCTGAAAACAGGACTGCATCTTGGGGGGTCTGTTTTCAGAAATGTCATCCCTGTCTTTCTGTTAAGGTGCTGTAATTCCCTGTCTCATGCTGAGGGGAAAAAAAAGATGTGGCATACCTGAGCTGAACTGTGAGTGGGCTGCGCAGGAGCCAGCTTCTACCCAGCCCATGCATGGCATAGAAATTGATAAATAAAAGGGCACACAATTTTTAGAGTCTAGCCAGTTTTTACCTGCCAAATATATGCCCACACTTTTGTGACCACAAAATGAGTTATAGGTCTAAACCTCAGCATGTGCTCATTCTAATCCCTGATGTATATTCCCACTGAGGTAGTCAGAGGTGCAAACATGTTCAGGTTTCACAATGCAGATGCAGATTTTCTGACTAGAACTTGTTTTTTTGCAAGTGCATCCCACTGCACAGCTTTATTTCAGTAAGATGAGAGAATGGGGGTGTCAGAAGAAGGAGAAAATAAAATATAGAGCAGCTACTTTGTAACTCACCGTTTATGTGACTCTGCTTTTACAATGTAATTGTATTCACTCTTTCTTTAAATACAGCATTCCTACACCCATGGGTCTAACTTGCCACTGTGGCAGGATAAGATGGTGAAACATCAAGACTGGTGGAGCATCATGGGATGGTCCTGCATCAGGACTTCATGAACCTGTTTAAGAAAAAACCCACTATTTAGTTGTTTAGCAATAGGCATAAAGGTATTAGCCTAAATGAAATAAAATAAACAGATTTCACAGATGTTTAACTTACCTACAGCCCCAGTCCCACTATGCTAGTTAGGTTAACAGCATGACTGCCAAGACATGCCAAAGAGTTTCTGCTCCTTCGTTGTTTCTCCCAAGGAGCAGCTCACTGTCTCTGGAGGCATTCGCATGAAATGTTACCAGCATCTTTGTTCTTCTGTCCTTGGATGGCTGTAGGTCCTTGATTATTCTGAGACAGAGCCAGAGGTGGAACCATCATCAAAGCTATCAGTTCTGGCTAAACCTCCTAAAGACTTTTAAGTATTAGGTTTTTTCCAGGCTGAGGCTTGGTGAGTTAGGCCAGTGTAGTCATACAGAAAATATCTCAGTAAACAGGCCAGCACACAACATGAATAAATTGTTGCATGGCAGAGCCAATTCTATTATGGATACTCTTTGAAAACAGCATTAGAGCAGTCTATAAGGCACTAAACTTGCCTATTTAGTCATTCACAAGCCAGAGAATAACAGAGTTGAGGCATGGTGATTGAACATAAAACCTTTAGTGTGTTATTTGATGTATCATGTCTTCAGTGGGTCTTTAATTACCCGTTAGCATAGTATTTTTCAAAGAATATCCTCCAACTTTCCCCATGACCACAATTAATCCCATGTGCAGAGTTTTCTCATGGTTCTCATCATTGCATCTTAATTGTTTCCTCCAAATACATAATTAATTTAAATATTTTTTTTTAGAGGCACATGAACATTCACACACAACCAACTTTTTTATAGCTGTACCTTAAAACTATTTTGCAGAGTAAATTATATACATATTTATGTAAACAATGTGTGAAATAGTATTTTTAATCTCTGTTTAAGACTTAAACCTGTATTCATTGAAGTTCATAGCACAAATGTGTTTGAGGTTAATGATTTGGAATTATATTCTCAGGAACAAAACTGTCTTGGAAAGTCAAGTTGATTTGCACTGCTAATTTTCTCAATCCATTGAAAATCCATGCATATACATTACATATTTTTAAATTTCAATTTTGTTTTTATGAAGTGTATCATAATTTTTAAAATATTTTAACATCAGTGTCAATATAATTGACTTGGACATCTTTCAGTCATAGATGAGACAGGCTCATGTACTATGGAAAAGTACAGCTTAGCAACAGTCTGGCTAATACTCCAATATATGAATAAAATGTATTTCCTGCAGAGATATTAAACATAGTTGGTCTCAGTTTGATAGGTCTTCTTGATGAGCAATGTTCTCACCAAGGTCTTTGAGGATGATGGTGTTTGGTGGATCACTGGGGAACTAAATACCCACGAGAAAATCCATTAAGTTGCCATCTCTGTATGGGATGGTTGGAGTGAAAATGTCAGTGTGAAATGATGTGATCAGACTCATCACTTGTGCAGCTCTTCAAGTACAACAACCAAAAGTCCACAGTAAGGAAGAACTTGGTACGAGCCACCATTATGTCCTGCAGATCCAGGTCATCCCACCACTGCCATTTATTCTGACCTTGCAACTTCCACTTCATGGGTTTGCTGTAGGTTCAATTGTTTTGGGTGGTGAAGGGGATACGTTGGGACAAATAAGAATAGAAAGGATAGGGAAAGACGATCAAGGAGAAGCAGAAGAAAAGACACCTAGGAGAAGAAAACCTGAGACAAAACATGTGGACACAGCTGTGTAGTGAGTAAATTATAGATGATCAGAGAAGTAAATATTCTTTTACAAGAAAGGGATGAGAGACCTGGGTCTGTTTAGCCTGAAGAAGACAAGACCAAAGGAGAATCTTATCAACGCTTATCAATGCTTCCAGTCTGGTGAAGTTCCCATTGACTGGAAAAGGGGAAATATAACCCCCAGTTTCAAAATGGGAAAAAAAGAAGACCTGGGAAACTATAGGCCAGTCAGTCTCACCTCTGTGCTTGGCAAGATCATGGAGCAGATCCTTCAGAAGGCTCTGCTAAGACACATGGAAAATGAGGAGGTGAACAGCAGCCAACATAGTTTCACTAAGGGCAAATTGTGTCTGACAAATTTGATGGCCTTTTAGAATGGAGTTAGTGTCATCCACACGGACTTGTGCAAAGCATTCTACACTGTCCCACTCAACATCCTGGCCTCTAAATTGGGAATAAATGGATTTGATGGATGGACCATGTGGTATGGTCAATGGCTTGATGTCCAAGTGGAACCAGTGATGAGTGGTGTTCCTCAGAGTTCTGTACTAGTACCAGTGCTGTTTAACATCTTTGCTGATGACATGGACAGTGGGATTGACTGTACCCTCAGCAAATTTGTGGATGACACCAAGATGTGTGGTGCAGTTGACATGCTGGAGGGAAGGGATGACATCCAGAGGGATCTTGACAAGCTTGAGAGGTAGGCACATGCCAACCTTATGAAGTTCAATAAGGCCAAGTGCAAAGTCCTGCACCTGGGTCAGGGCAATCCCAACCACAAATACAGACTGGGCAGAGTATGGATAGAGAGTAGGCCTGAGGAGATATTCTTGGGGGTGCTGGTTGACAAATAGCTCAAACTGAGACAACAATGTGTGATTGCAGCCCAGAAAAACAACTCTATCCTGGGCTGCATCAAAAGAAACATGGCCAGCAGGTTGAGGAAGGTGACTGTCTCACTCTACTCCTCTCCTATAAGACCCTACCTGGAGTACTGTGTCCACTACTGGAGGCACCAACACAAGAGGGACACAAACCTGTTTGAGCAGGTCCAGAAAAGTGCCACAAAGATGATCATTGGGTTGGAACATCTCTGCCATGGATAGGCTGAGAGAGTTGGGGTTGTTCAGCCTGAAGAAGGCTCTGTAGTGATGTCACTGAGGTCTTCCAGTATCTGAAGGGAGCCTACAAGAAAGCAGGGGAGGGATTTTTTACAAGGGATTGTGGTAATAGGATGAGGGCTAATGGCTTCAAACTGAAAGAGGGTATATTTAGATGAGTCATTAGGAAGAAGTTCTTCTTTCTGAGGGTGGTGAGAAAGTGGAACAGGTTGCCCAGGGAAGTTGTTGATGCTACATCAGTGGATGTTTACAAAACCAGGTACAATTACAGACCTTGGAATGGAGAAGTTCAGATAGGATAATGTATGAAATAAATCAGTGCAAGTTAAGAAGACTTGCTCACTCATATTTTCTTTGCTGGAATGAATCTTGTGCATGCTTCCATTAGATCATGCTTTGATTGTCAGGATTGTTTAATTGTTTTCTGCTTTCAATTCTGAGAAGATGATTTTAATAAATTTTTAATATTTTACCTGAGCACTATGGATGCTGGCTCCCATTAGTAATGAAATCTGTCCAATATTTAAATTTGACTAAAAGCATAGACTTTGCTTTTTTCAGTTACTTATTTCTTGGTCACAAAGGAGATGAGTGGTTAGTGGCAAAAGGACACTAGAGAGAAGAAAAAAGCAAACACATTATGCAACCTTTCAGGTCACAGAATTTAAATGGATGTTATACTATATGTTTAGTTCCCATGTGAATACTTTGACTGTTATTACCCATTTCATTGCATCTGAGTTATGATTTAACCAACTTTTCACAAACCTAATTAATGGTCTTTACACACAGACACCCATTATTAAAGAAGTTATATAAAAGTGTGTGGGTAGCTGAGAATAGTACATGTATTGCACGCAGGACTAAGCTTATCCTCTCTAGGGTGTCTTCAGGCACCTGCAAATGAAGAGGGCACTTCAAGGATAAAGGTTTGACCTTCCAAAAGCCATAGTTGCCTCCCTCCTCTGTGGGTCATGTACACCAGGTTCTTCCTATCTCGTCTATGCATTCTCATCATCTCTCTCTGGCCCATATTTTCTCCCAGCAGTTTATTTTTCCTTACTAGTCAAACAATATTGTATTCAAGCTTTTAGGCAAGTCCCATCCACTCCTGGATGTTTATTACAAATTCTTTTCATTGACTTATTCTGAAGTCTTCTGTTAACTTCATCTCTATCTGAAGAATAGCAATCATCTAGCAGAAACAACTTTTCTTATGGCAGTGCTGGGAGCTGCTGTTTTAGTGGGAAAATCCATGTTGTTCTATTACACATCTGCCCTGCAACCCCAAGCTGTTGGACAGGTTGGCATACTAATAGCTACTCACTGTGGATGTAACTTAACTTCTGGATAGTGATCATTACCAGTCAGTTGAGGTTTCTAACAACTAGTCATGTTAAAGCAGGGAACTGTTATCCTCAAATGACCCATGACAAGTTGAAGTACTTCAGCAGGGAGATAAGAAATGGCAAAAATGATAGAGCAGATGTGTTGCTGATTCGAGTACTATACTCAACTTTGAAATGAAATAAATATGAGTTGAGAAAAGCAAAAACTGCATTTTATTTAGATTATCATGTTAAAAAAGGCTGAGGAATCTGACAGCATTTGGAAAGGAATGAAAGGACTTTTTAGCAGAGCTAGAACAACTCATTTTAATGAATTAAAGATTTGGGTTAAATTGTAACAGACATAACAAATAGTTAAGGCATTAAATAATCATCACTGGGCCTGTTAACAGATTTAGAAACCTTCTGACCTTTGAGAAGTCAAGTTAATCTAATTTGTTTTGTTGTTTGTTTTTTAAAAATCAACTTTTCCTTTTTTGACATTATACATTTTAATGAAGTACTGAAAACAATTAATTACCCTTTGAAGAGGTGGATGGATGAAATCTCCCTTTTGCAGCTCAGATCTGCAAACATTTTATTTCCTGATTCCTTCAGCATGTCTCAGTGCTTGCTGAATCTCTAAACAATTTGGAAGACTTTTAGCATACCAGAAAGGTGGTATTTTCTTGGATTTAAATAATTTTAGGCTTTCAGCTGTTTTAATGCCATTAGCTAACATTTCCAAATGTTTGGTGTGGACAGATCAATGGCTTTATTAATTTAAACATATTACTCCCCTCACCCTACCCTATTTCAAATCTGGCTTTTGTTTAAAACACTCCATAACCTCAGCCTTATTCTAGGTTAAATGTGATATTAATCAAGCTGTGGATAAAGGCCACGTATATGAATGAAGCTGTGTTTATTAGCTTTAGTGAAGCCTTTGATTTAGTCACACATTCTTTGCTCTTAACAAAGCCTCAAAATAATACAATATGGGGTTTATGTCAATCCCTAAATTGGTTATCATCATATTTAAGCAATAATGGAAAACAAACTATGTTCACTATAATGGCATATGATCTGATTTTAAAGTCTCACGTGCAGGTGTTCCTGCTGGTATGCTTCTATCGCTCTGGTTGTTTTCTTTGGAAGTGTCATATTCAATATGCATAGACAACTAGAATATCTGCTTTTGTAAAGAACGCTTTTTTTTTTTCAAACAAATCCCTCCTTTCATCATAAAGTAGATGTTATTTGTACTTTGCAGTTTATGTGGGATATGTTCTGAGGAAAAGAAAACTGAAAATGTGCAAGTAGTTAATTGCAGGCTGTATCAATACGGTGAAATTAAGAGCAGTTTTGAGGCCGTGTGCAGGTAGAGCCATCTTGATAGATAGCAGTATTTCCACCTGTAGGGCTGGACATCTCATGGAAGACATTACTGGCTTGATTCTGCTTTTTGATGCACTGAGTATAATCCCTGCCTGGGATTAGGCACATGGTATAAACCCAGAGTGGATCCCTTGAAGAGAAGATGACACTTACAGTTATTACTCAGGAAAGAGGGACTGTACTTGCCATCAACATGCAGAAAGTGAGAATACTTGTAGTCTAAGAAAGTCCTAGCTGTAAATACCTGCCCTTGCACTGGGAGTATAGGGAGCAGAGGGAACAAAAGGGATACTCTCTTTCAGTGCAGTGACATAGTGACAAACTATCATGCATATTTATATTCCAACATTGTAACAGATGTGTTAAAAAACGTTATTATATATGTGAAGAATGTGGCCACCAGAACTCAAAGCAGAGCTGTGTCTCCCACAGAGACAGTGGGTAGAAAGGTTAGCCTTCATCCCCGTCGTGGACAAATTAATATTACGCCTGCAAGGCAAGTTTCAGGACTTTGTTGTGACTTGGTCTCCATGTCCATTTTCTACTTACATGGACAATTATTTCCCCAAATGCACGGAGACCCAAAGTTTAATATAATTTTCCCTTTGAATAATAAAACCTTGCAATGTATAGCCACTTATGTGGTCCCCGAGGCAGTGACTCAGTCCATTACAATGAGCAAACCTGATTAAGAATATAATATTCTATATAGCTGACACCTTTTTTTCATTTTGTCTTCCTTTGACAAGACACAGTGGCTAGGTGCAAAAGGTAGAAAAAAATGCCGTTGTAAACATGGTGCAATTTTTAACAGGAGAAGAGTACAGATCTGAAACTGGCAGTGAGATGTGATAGAGTAATTGGTATATCTATGTTCCATGCTTCAGCACCAGACAGTGCACAGAATGATTCTGTGACAAAGAAAAAAATGCTTTTCTCATCCTCTGTTACAATTCCTCCAATAAATATAATAGTGGAATAGTGGACCTAAGTCTCTTAATTTTTTACAATGGGTGTTTTGTGGGGTTTCTGATTTTTGTTTTTCTAACTGTTATGCTGTTACTATTAACTAAATCATAAGACACTTCTGTGTAATGTTATTGTTTCCAGTGATGCCTGCTACAGTTGTCTGGATCCCTTTGAGAACTGACATCTGCTTTGATGCTCTCTGTGTGGCTTTGAATAACAGACATGCACTTTTTAACCTTCAATCAAATTATTTTTTTTAAAATAGGGGAGGGAATTTTTCAAATACACCAGTTTCCAAATATTTTCAGAGAAAATCTGTATTAATGTTCGGTACAGTTAATCTCTTAAAATGAGCTTCCATGCAGCCACCCTATTTGGTGAAGGTCCAGAAATGCCTAGGAAAAGCAGTTAGATTAGGAGGTCTCAAAGTATGGCAGTTGTGACATTCCAAAATGTATTTAGACCAGGTAGTACAAGGCTCTGCATTCAAATAACATCTAAAGATACTTGGCAATATTACAATCCGAATTTCCATTATGATTTTATCTGCTCTGGAGAACTGTATCATTCAGATATCATTTGGGAACTCTTCCAGTACCACCTGATTTTGAATCCTTCATAATAAGGGGGTTCAAGTTATGGCCTGTGGAGACAAGTATGGTCTCCCAGAAAAAATCACCTGGTCAAGAGCCTGCTCCAGTGATTATGTTTCCCAGAAACTTCCCCGAATTGAGTTTTGGGTTGCACTGTTGCTTTGATGAGATCAAAGCCACATTTCTAACTACTGTCTTTCTTAGTGTCCCATGGGAATTTGTCCATTATACAACATAGCTTGAAAATGAGAAGCAGCCTATCAAAAACATGGCTGGGAGTAGGATGTCATTGCCAGAAAAAGTGATATGGCTTTCAGCTTGATTCTTATGTGAGTCATAGGAATCCCCAGGGAAAAGGTAGCCAAAGTAGTTTATGTGAATAGCTCAGGAAATGACGAGCAAATCCTACATACATGTTTTCTAAGATATCCCTCCGTGTTGACCAATGTTTGAGCAGTGAATCTGGCACGGAAGGGAGGCTGTCGAATTGTATACATATGCAGATCATCAGAGAGGAGTTTGAGCAAACAGTCCTGTCATTTGAGGAAGGAGATGGTATGATGAAAGTTCTCTCCCTTCCACTTAAAAATGGTTCAGAGGACTGGGGACCTTTGCTTGGCAGGTATTTTCCCAACATTGTTGCATGTTTATAGACAGGTTAGGAAAACAGACACCTTCATATAAGAGACATGACAGTAAGTTGTTTTTTTTGGTCATAATGTATGAAATGCAATGTCTTGGCAGTACTACTTGTTTTCTAAGGTGAAAATGTTGGGGGACAAGAAAAGAAAACAGATCCTCATCAACAAGGGAAGAAATTTAAATAAAATGTATCTTTATATTAAAAAAGACAGATACAGGCAATACTGGACAATGTCTGTTATCTGAGATAACAGAATATGCAGTAAATTGAGAAGAAATAACTTTGTCTATATTTGCTGCAGGGTAATTATGTCTTTGTCAGCTGCTGCAGTTTTCAGAGATATTTTCAAAATTTGTGGAGCTGGCAGTACTGCAGATTTGCATGGCTGGTAATTGTGCTGCTCTTCTGTCTACCTCTTCAAATGGATTCGTTGTACTGATTGGAGGCAGATTCACATGAATCAATGTGATTCAAGGTAAATGGTTTGTCTACCACTGAGCCTCTCTGGCCCATACATGGTGGGGAAGATAGCTTACTGAATGTGTTTTAACTGGATTGTATTCCTCCATCCTGATTATATCTGTTGTGTTCTTCCTTCCAGGTCTTTGTATTTCATAGCACACTTAATAAATTTTATGATATATTTATACCTAATAAATTTTAGGGGACAGTTATATTGACATAAACAGAGGAGTAAGTAGAGACCATATCTCACTTCAGAATAAATTTGTCTCAGCTCATTTTCCTATTTAGTAGTGACCTGAGGAGGAGCTATTAATGCCACCAGCAATCATAAGATGGAGTGTCTCCTGCTACAATTCTTCAACTATTTTCAGTTGTTTTACACAGAGAATAGGGTAATAAATTAAGAAAATCATGGCAGAAGTATTACAAACCTCACACTAGAGAAAAAGACACTGAAAAAAGTGCCATTTTCAGAGATGCCTTGGAAATCTGAGAACAGATGTCCCACCTAAAAACCTTTGTTCTCAGCAGTGAAAGGCCAGATTCATGAACTTCACCACTGTACTGGTAAATCATGCAACAACAGCAAATAGTCCCAGTTACTGGAGCCTGATTGAATGCTACTATGTGAGACTGGTTTCTGCCATGTGTTGGCCTTGCCAAATAGCATCTTCCAAAGCAAGTTTAGGCAGAGTTTGAGTTAGCCCAGACGGAGAGGATTCTGAAAGTACAAGTCTGCTTGTGACCAGCCTATTTTCATTGAGTCAGAGAGTTTAGTAGTACAATGTGGGCCATCCTATATTGGTTGACCTCATTTTTGGGTATTATTTCTGGACATATCCAAATTTACTGAGGTAGACAAGGCAGGGATGCTGCAGTGTTGCTATTATGAGGACAAGAGTCAGAGAGAAGCACTTACAGACATAAGGTAGGCCACTGAGTTCTCTGACAAGAAGACCAGCACTTTAGAGTGAATCTAACAAAAGCATACATACTGGAGGGAAAGAAAAAGAAACCAGGCGATAGGATATGTTAAGGGGATAAACGGTGTGAAGTCCTGCTTTTCTCATGGGCTTAGGTGCCTGACTGCAATCCTAAGATATGTCCTTATGTAAAAGGGTGTTGGCATACCTGGATATTCATTTACATATGCTTAAGCCAAATATTTTGGGATTGGGCTGCCTTTTCTGTGAAAAATGTTGGTGTTATAGACTACACTTTAACCATTGGTAGAAAGTGGGTGGCCACTCAGGCTGTGGTACCCAAATTCACCTTTCTCTTCTCTCAAGAGCATCCTTGACCATTACAGTTGCTGCTGAGGCTGGGACAGTGCCAGTCTTCATCCATCCTATTGAAGTGGGACTGCTGTGTCAATCAGAAACAGAGTTAACAGGACTGAATGCTGGATGTTCTAAATTTTAATTTCTTTGCATGGTCACCCATAGAAGTCATTATGGAATGATCTCTGAAGTAACTTTGTGTAAGGTTTGGAAGATCACTTCCAGGCAGCAACACCAAAATGTTCAATTGATGGACTACCGCTTTCCCTCCTGTCTCACTGTCACTCCATCACATTCAGTGGAATGAAAGCAGTCCTACTGGGTCAGAGTTAAGGTTGGTTGCCAAATTTCAAAGCTTTCAAGACCTCTTCATTTCATAACTGCAGCATTGTAATAGCACTGCTTTAAATTAACTGATACGTATTTACTAACTTAATCTTAGTACAATGCAGGGACTTAAAGGGTCTGGGAATATTGTGCAGCTTTGATCTCCATAAACCCTTATTAGCACAGGTACTGATACAATTATCTGTGGGGTCACTCTACATACTTACAGGCTAGGAATCCAGACAACAGATTAAATTACCTCATTTATCATCATGTGATCTGTTTCTAATTAGTTCACTCAAGTTAATGGTTTCTTAAAACTGTCATTTTTGGAGTTATTTTTTCAGAAACACATAAACCACTTGAAATAACTTCTTGACGGTAGCTAAATATATTATTTATTTTCTGGCATGTTTCCACCTGTGAGAGTTACACAAACTTCATTTACTTCATGAAATAGGTCTTTGCTTTCACAGATGGAGGGCATAGAACCGTGCCCTACCAGTGATGGTAGGATCTGATAAAAACCTTTTTAACACATCCATTACACTGTCCTGGCTCATGGAGTCTGACATTTACAGTTCTGAAGTAAGTCTAAAGACAGCTAGTTTTATCTTCTTCCAGGAAAGCAAAGCCATGAGTCTAACTGAATGACTAGTACTCTGTAAACAAATGTCAAATTAGATTTAAAAGTGCAGGTTGTACTACTAGTATGGATTGGAACAAAGAGGAAATGCCAACAGTTTTGTATGGTAGTCATAAATTGTTAATCTTAATTGTAATTAAAAATTTAATTTGATCAAAGCATTGTAGCCATATTGTTTCATCAGTGAGATGTATACTCTTTGCTTTCTTCTCAGTACTCTAGTAATTGCATCTGGTTATTACTAGATTTTCTATTACAAATACACCTCTCCTGATGGTCTATGAGCCATGATTTAGTGTTATTATGCCTGACCTGTTTTGATTCCTTGTCAAAGAAAACCCTTCAGCCTCAAGTCTTCCAGAAACCATTGTGACCAGTGTGCCAGCACGAGCAAAGTGGAATTTAACAAGCTGAGTATACTGGTGTAGAGAGCATGTGCAGAACATGATTATACCAGTCCCAGAGAAACAGTTTAGTCAAACTGGTAAAGAATGATTGTCTCAGAAACTCATAACCTGAGCTCTTATGAAGGAGTGAAGTGTTAATAATTTGCCCTGTTAGTTTCTGCAAAGTGAGCATTCACTTCTGATGGGGAGTAAACATGGAGACAAGACAGGGTTGAAAATGAAGCTGTACTGTCACTCAAATCAAATGAAGCCCAGATATTGTCAGCTCAGCACCACTCTTCCCTTCCAGGTGACATCCTAGGTTGTTTTAATTCTTCTTTTCCAGCAAAATTTTAAAGGGAAGGTAATCTCTAAAACAAAGTGGTAGTTAACACTGGGAGATACCTGCATGAGGAGTGTGCCAGGTAAAGATCTGTGGACACAGTCTGTACCTTTGGTCTTTCTGGGTAACATCTTTATGTTCCAAATGTCCTTAAATGACAGGACATTCTTATGGCAAAAGCTTATCATGCAACAACCATCATTTTTATGGGAATAAACCAAAGACAGGAAAAGAAAAGGCCAGCATGAATTCAGAGAAGAAAAAAAGGATAAAAAAATGTAACTAAGGTAAAGGGAGAGGAAAAAAAGAGTTTTGCCTTATACGAATGTCAGTGACTCAGGCACTGAGACAAACTCCTGATCTTGGATGTCTGAGCCTTGTTGGGAGCACACTTAGCCCAGAACAGGATCTTCCAGTCTCATATGTTTCCTTTCAATGTTTCACATTTAAAAAAAAAATAATAAAAAAAAATAGAGACACCCTTTCCCTTACATTTCCAGGTTTGGAAAATAAAAATCCCATATAAATGTGTCTCTCTCTACAGCTAAACCTGTACTGTTAGAATAACTGAGGACTCAGAAATGCAAACTTCTTTGGTAAGAGCAGTATTCAAGTCCTTCTGTTGCCTGGTTGGCAGTTGAAGTTGGCTTTTCTATCTTATGCTTATTTTCCATTGTAAGGAGGAGTTCCCACTAAGGCAACTATTGCTCCCTAGCTCAGAAAAATCTCTATTTTCTTGACACCCTCTTTGCAAGGCTTTTTTGTTTCCATGGAGAAATTCTGTGTAAAGGCATTTTTTGATAGCAACTAATTATAGCTAAGTGGATACTCCCAAGACTGAAATAAAAGTTGCTTTAGCCACATTTTCATGTTAAATCAAGTCTTGTCCTTCTGGAAGCACCTGATGCCTCATTCCCATCTCAGGTATACCTACTATGTGTTGGTTTCATGTCTTTTTACACACTGAGTCATGAGTTAGGCTGAAAGTGGATAAGTTTATAACACATTCCTGTATATTCAAAATTAGCTTATTCCCTGACCTTTTTATTTCTTTTTCATGGAAATTAATTGTCAAAGTGGGAAATGTATGTGTCCTTTGAGAAAAACCATGAAATAACTACAGTCTGATCTGTCACAATGGGTAATATCATTGAAGGTAGATCAGTTTTATTCCGGTGTAATGGATATGGTATTTTCAACAGAGTTAAAGGATACTGTTACAACCTTATAATGATTATAAATGTGAGGTAACGGTCTCTATCATAACAGAATGACTTCTGATCTTCTCTTCTTCCTGAAGTTTTGCTACTGTTGTTTCCTTGCTGTTTGCTTCCAGCCCAATGTGGATATGTTAAGGTCTCTCAAGAAGTTTGTTCAACTGTTTAAACTGTTCATGCTTCATCATTCTCTGGTTCCAGTGAGAGCCATAAGTCTCTTACAGTCAGTACTACAGAGTACTGTAAAACAAACATTATGTCATATTGGCATACACCATACATTTTGAATCCTGCCAGTATTGTGGTTTGGTCTGACCCATCCAGATGTTCTCATCCACACCTCCACCCTGAAGTCTCAAGATTACCCTAAACTTCCATCATGACTTCTTTAATAGTAAATACACATATTTTTAACTTCAACCTGCAGTAAGGTGGCATATAAGTGCAAACCACAAAAAAAAAAATTACCATTAAAATGTGCAAATATAAAAAATATCACCTTGTGCATGAAAATCAAATGCCACAATGTTCATGGATCATAAACATGAGTTTGCATAAGCAAATGTTAGCATAAATTTCATAGGGTGAATAAATTCCTCACAGTGTATCCAAGATTATCATACTGAGGGCTTACAGCAATGGGAAATATTTTTATTTTACATTTTTTATCCTTCTTTGGTGTGGAAGAAGCTCCTGTGTCATAAGGACAGGCAAGAAAATAAATGTGTTTCAGTAAGTGACTGGAATTGTTTAATTTGTTACCTTAAGGAAATGGAAAGGGAAAGATATAATATGACAAAAATATTTGAATTACATATATGTCTTAAATGAGTGCTGAGAAATAGTAAATTCACAGCCTGGAATGAGAACCATCTTTATTTTTCACAGTGTTTGGGTTTTTCTTGAAGGATGTGAAATTCTTTGCACTCTTATGGAAGCTGTTTTTGTGGTTTCACATATTCACAGAAGATGTTTTGAATCACATGCTGTAGCATATGTCTAGCCCAGCTGTTCTCTCTGGGCTTATATGTTCCCATCTTCATAAAACTGTAAGCCAATCACAAGTGAAAAAACAAATTCTTGCAGTACCCATAGCTGGGGAAGCATTTGGTGTCCACCGTTTACTAAGTGGGTAAAGTGGAGAATAGAGTTATGAACTGTTTAGTCTCAAATCAAGCAAGAAGTCTCTGGCTCTGCTTGAAATCGGTCCCCATGCTGAGTTCCAACCAAAGGGATCTTCTTCATTACACCTTTTTCCAGGAAATAAAGAATTTGTGTTGTTTCAGAAGTGACATGTATGGGCAGTCCTTATGTGGGCACTGGTGACTTCAGAGATTTAAAAAAACCCTGCACATGATATCCTTGGGAAGGGTGAGCAATGTTAGTAAAGGAGACTGAAAAGCAGCTATTGGTGCATTTTTATGTGTCTTCTACATTGTTAGTACACCCGGTGAGCCACCTCTGCTCATACACTTTCCTCTAACCCACAATAATTTCTACATCTGAAACCTAACACAAAGACCAGTTCAAGAATATAGTTTTTCCCTTTTATATACTGTGCTATTTTACATGAAAAAAACAACAGAAGGAAATGTTTTGATCAAGGCATTTTTCTCTGACATAGCAAGATGCAATAATGTACAGTCACAAATACCTCAGCTTTCAAATGCAGAAGGCACTCTCACATTTATACCATAGAAGGTGCTACTAGGATATTCCAAATTCCCTTCATTCCCAAGACATCTGCTAATCTGAGAAGAATGGAGGCAGGGAGGGAGTTTGCTTGGCCTTGGATTTCACAATGCTGTGATCGACTTGGAGAGCTTCAGGACACAAGACCCAGGCACAGGGCTACAGGCTCCTCTTGCACCTGAGTGTACCACAGGCTGAGCCCAGAGGAATCCCCCAGACTGGCTGAATTAGCATCAAACCACATCCTAACAGCCACAAAACTTGAATGTCTCCCACACTCTACCCCTCCCAATGAACCTCAGTATCAGGAAAAGTCTGCTAAAGGGGAGGGGAAGACATCTGAGACCTTCCTCAGACTGGACACGTAAATCTCATTTAAATTCATGATTGGCACTAAGTACATAAAATATCTCTGTTTTATACACTTAGTAGACAGACACATCAAGCAGGTGGTGTCACCAAGGCAGTATAATGCAGCTTTGTGGAGAGCATCTTGCATCTGGCACAAGGGGTGGGGGCAGCAGGAAAGTTGCATGTGCTCCCCTCAGCTCCAACCTGAGGGAGTTGCGGGCCCAAAATACATATGCTTTCCAGAAAACACAACTCTGTGAAAATAATCTGGCAAAGCTTTTACAAAGCCTTACACCATTCAGATTGTGTTTCCTCTCCAAGATAAGCAATTAGTCAAGCAGTGGAGATGTAGGGGGGAACCCAGGAGAAGTGGACTGTGCCAGCCAGGAATCAGTGGGTGAGTGCAAGACCATAACTTTATCTCCTTGGAAAGTCCACTGTGGTAAGCACTGCCCAAAAACACAATCTGAGATCTATTGACATACTGCATAGTGGACTGTATTATACTACCTAATCAAGTGTTTATACAACATGGTCAAGAATTCTGTTCCTTGACAAATGGCTAACTACAGTGAAGATGTCTTGCATGTTCCCTGATGAAAACTTCCTCTTCAGAAAGTCAGCCTGCAAAACCTGAGTCATATAAAAGAAAGTTATAGCAAATAATGTAAATAATTTGAAGATGTGCAATGAAGATATATGGATGACAAAATAGTTGTCCTTAGGGAGATGGTTTCAAGAACAAGAGGATGTTGCTATCTAGCCAGGAAGTTTGGTGTTCGTGTTTTTTTTAATCAATCTTGGTGCTTAACTAATAGTTATTTATGGTACTATTATTAATAAGGTCTTAAGGAGTATTTGCCTTTGCTTCCTGAGAACTGTGGGCAGAAGCACTCAAATATTGCACTGACAGAACCTAATGATCTTGAAAATTAACATTGACAATCAGAGACAGGTCAGTTAAAAATCACTGATGAATGTCTTGAATAACATGTAGTGAACCAAAGAAAGCAATGAAAGATTGGTATACAGGGAATTGGCTTATGTTGTCCAAAAATATTATTAACACAGAATAATGAAATGCAGTACACTTTGAACAAAGATTTTAATAATGATAGTTGACAAGCTCAAATTAGACTTTTTTTTTGGTTGTATATAAATGTTTATGTAGATAAAAATATTACTTACCTTCCTTAATCTTGTTATCTGTATTTCTGTCACTGGAGGTTATTAAGAGGGAATGGTAGTAAAAATTGTCTTTTCACTGTGGTTAAGATTCAGCTTATGCATTCCTCTGTATTCAGTTTAAGAAATATGCATCATTATACTACGCTAGAGATATTGTGCAGATTAGCGATGCTATAGTGTTTGGACTCAGCTCATTGAAGAGAATCCCGCCTTATCAAATAATGCATTTCCATCATCACTCACCCTCTAGCCCCACTTCAACTGTGTTTCACTTAATAAAGCATTTGCCATTTCCCTATTATAAAAAAAAACAAACCAACAAACCAAACCAGACCAAATAAACCCCCTTGAATTAAAAACGACAATTTAAGAAAGACCAAGTTTATTAAAAAAACTGACATTGATTAAAAAGAAATTACTGCTACAAATCATAAATATCTACAGTGAATGGCATTTAAAAAAAAAACAAAACAGTTGTCTCTAATCGATAGACTCATAGGTTTATGCCCCCTATTCACCTTCTCCAATGCAAAACCAACCTCACTGACCTTGCGAGATACTACCATCCATATATGCAAAGTTGTAAGTACTTCTGGTGTGGTGTTGCTCTTCCATTCTTGGACCAATATAAACATAGTGTCCAAATTCTTTGTAGGTTGCAGAGTTACTGTTTGATATTTATTATTGAATGTGTAAACGGTTTTCATGCAACATTTGTGTGCATGAAATGCAAAGGCAGGCTCACATGCATCTCTAAGGTTGTCTCTATTTGGACTGTATCTACAATGTCATAGCACCTCCCAGTATCCAGAGAGGATCTACCCATGTTCCCTAAGGAAAGACTGGAGGCCTATGCTGGGATAGTGCCCATGATAGAGAGGCTCCAGGAGATAATAACTCTAATATACCATCTGACAACTTGCTCAACTGTTAACAAAACTGGGAGGAGTGGCTGACACACCAGAAGGCTGTGCTGACATTCAACAAGACCCAGACAGGCTGGAATGCTGGGCAAAGGGGAACCTAATGTAGTTCAACAAGGGCAAGTGTAGAGTCCTGCATCTGAGGAGGAATAACCTTATGCACCAGTACAGATTAGGGGCTGACATGCTGGAAAGCAGATCTTCAGAAAAGGACCTGGGAGTCCTGGTGGACAACAGGTTACCCATGAGCCAGTAAGGTGCCCTTGTGGCCAAGAATGGTATCTTGGGGTGCATTAAGAAGAGTGTGACCAGCAGGTCAGGCAAGGTTTTATTCCCCTCTACTCTGCCCACATGAGGCCACATCTGGAGTATTGTGTCCAGTTCTGGGGTCCCTAGTTCAAGAGAGACAGGGAACTGCTGGAAAGAGTCTAGTGAAAGCTGCAAAGATTATGAGGGGACTGGAAAATATGTCTTATGAGGAAAGAATGAGAGACCTGGGGCTGTTCAGCCAGAAGAAGAGAAGACTGAGAGTGGATCTTATCAATGCTTATAAATATCTAAAGGATGGGTGTCAAGAGAATGGTGTGATTCTCTTTTCAGTGGTGCCCCATGATAGGAAAAGGAGTAACAGGCACAAACTGGAAGTTCCACCTAAACATAAGTAGAAACTTCTTTACTTTGAGGATGAGGAAGCACTGGAACAGGCTGCCCAGAGAGGTTGTGGAATCTCCTTCACTGGAGACTTTCAAAACCCACCTAAATGTGTTGCTGTCTAACCTGCTGTAGGCAAACCTGTATTGGCAGGGCCAATGAGTTGGATAGATGATCTCCAGAGGTCCCTTCCAAACCCTACCATTCTCTGATTCTGTGATTCCGTGACTCAAGCAATCAGTGTAGCTGAACAACTGAGTAGGGATAGCCAGTGAGAATATGTACTTGATTTGTAGGAAGAACACTTTTCTGTTATAATAAAAGCTCACACCTTTTGGTCAATGACATTTATCTTCAGAGATTCCCTCTTAGACCCATAGATACCTCTAGAAATCAGAGAGGACCAACATCACTTCCTCAAGATCACTAGTGCCACAACTTTATTTGGACACCACCAGTGTGGAGAAGGAGGTATGCTTGCCCACAGTGCTAGCATTCCTCCTTGCTTTCTGCTAGGCTGTGGCCTCATGGAGGCAGAAATGTTCCTTGAGGTTCATCACAAGGATGTAGCTGTTACAAAGAGGCTTTTCCTTTTCACAAGAAGGAAAAAGGCAACTGTAACAGAAGTGGCCTGTGGGACATGAGAAGTTCACATTTCACAGTCTGAGAAGTCCAGCACTCATCTGAACTCCTCTGTAGCACAAGCTGTCATCCAGCTACTTGAGTGCATTTCCCCAAGGTGTTATACCTGCAAGATTCCTACTCAAATCATTGTGTACTGAGCTAGTTCTATGCTTTTATAGGATTTCTTGCCTCCTAGATCCAACCGGTATGGGTTCCAGTTTGAATCTAGACCTGTGTAGCCTGAAGGAGGGCTGCATGTGAGGGAATTCCTCCAGGACAGGGCTAATAGTGCCTTCTCTTTGTATTTATTTTGCACTCTATTTTCTGGTGGTTTTAAAAGGACATTAACTGCTATATTCTTTCAGCAGCACTGAGAAATCAGAAGCATTTAATTTACAAGGATTTGCTCTTTCTGAACACTGAACAGGAAGAATAGACTGGAGGTGGCAACATCAACAGAACAAACAAATGAACAAGTGCCTCACCATCAAAATAACAACAGTGACTCATAAGGCTTACAAATTGCTACCTACTAAGTGATTCAAGGTGTCTGAATTAAAACATTTAAACCTGTCATGAACCAAACATGGTGATAGAGGCTAAATTCTTAATTTGGCTGTTAATAATAATGCTTGACAAAAATATACAGTTTTAAGAAACAAGATCTTACACATTGTTGCTACAGAAAAATATATATTTGTGTGTGTATTTTAAGCCACATATAAGTTACAAGGCAGGTTTCCTATCATGACTTGCAAAACACTAAGATGCTTATATGTAACCATGTCCTGGGAAACATGGTGAGATTATTTAGGCAGCTAAGTCCAGTGTAACTGCAAACACATTTTGGAATTTCATTTGCAAAATAGATTGAATTGAATCTACTGTCTGCTGTCAAATGTGAATAGTTTTTCTTCAGCCTAACTGTTTTATCACAATAGCTTAAATTCAGATGCTCTTTCCCACATCAGATGGTAACTCTTCAGGGGTATACAATAGCAAAACCATATAGACATGGAGACTTTGTGTAGTTCCAGAAATCAAATGAAATTGGTGAATAGAATATTTATAGATAGAAAATATAACACAGGACTATGGTTTTCCCCTGGTTTTACTATCTGGACTATGGTTTTCCCCTGGTTTTACTATCTGTTCTTCAAGTGCAGTAAATTTCAGTGGTAATGCCTCCTTTGGAACGATGAATCCACTTTGTAGACCTCACATAAGTTTTCCTAAGCAAGATGAGCATTATCGACCACATGAAGGGTGACGTTTACAGACAGGAGTTGTGCAGTTGTGTTAGGTGCTGTACCATGTGCTCAAGGATCAAGTTCTTCTAATCTAAAGAGCATTGTTAGATTTCATGCTGCTTTGGCAAGGCAGGAATTCAGGAGGACTCTGAGCAGTAAAAGAACATGACACTTACAGACAGACAGAACAGTGGTTATTTTGTGGTCTCAGGTGTCTCTGCTGTGCTTGAAAACAAGGACCCAGGAAAGGGCACATTACCAACAGTCTGTGCTTCAAAGGCATGACAGGCTGAACAAATGGCTAGGTGACACTGTTTGAAGCTAACAATTTAGTTGGTAAATTTAGTTACCATGTTTCTTTTTCCTGTTTCTAAATTGTCTGTAAAGTAACTGACTTTTCCAAATCTCTGGATATGGCAGTAGTGCTTTTTTGGCCTGTGGGCTATTGGAAAAATGGCTTCTCTGACTATTCACTGTGTGTTGATTACTGCTTGTGCCACATGGTTGGTCAGCTTAATGGTATAGTATTTCTGTTTCCTGATTGCACACTTCAAGCTTTATGAGCAGGAATAATCTTTTTGTTCCTTCTCTGTGAGTTATTCATGAACACATAAAATTGCTCAATGAATATACAGAGGATAAAAAAAGACAGAGAATCTTCCTAATGTTGTTAAGCTTGAAAATACTTCTTTGGTACAGTGCCTTTTCATCCCAGGGTTATTAAAATAAGAAAATCTTTCATCTCCCAGATTGCTGGGATGAATGAGTTTGTTAAGGAGTCTCAGATCTGGTTTTGAAACTGCTATATTTTGCCAGATCTCAACCATCCATTTCCACCAAAGCAGCTCAGTTTAAAATAGCTTCAGTTTTGGTTTTGCCATAGACAAACATGAAAAAACAGCTCAGAAGAGTCTGTAGCTGTGCAAGAGTACATAGGAAGCTCATTGAACTACAAATAGATCTTTCTTTCTGTTTGAATATTGAATTAATTCATACATACAGAAACATATCTGATATTCCCCAAAATAAAAGGAAAGTCTTAGTTATCAGCCATGAAGTTTTAGAACACTTCCAGAGGTATTCTAAGTCCGTGTATGATCTGTATATTTTGTATATGCATGTGCAAATGTTACCAACTAACTTATACACTACATAGAATAAGGGATCCATGATCTTGGCTTCAAAAATATATAGTTTTCCTCTCCTTTGACTGGAAAAACACCTTTGTTCAGTCAAAGAAATATGTAATCATGTCAGCCCATTTGACATGCCAAGCAAAGGCCCCTCTAGAAATGATATCACAGTGTCTAACAGGCATCATCAGCATATACACAGTGCCCTAACATCACAAATGATGGCAGAGTCCAGCCAAGTTTAGAGATGTGTAAGGTAGATCAAACAGCCTGTCTATCTGCCTTGCAGCTTAAATCTTTACTGTAAAGTGAGTGATCTGTGAAGATAATTTTTTTCACAATCAAAAATGAAAACCCACTGATTCACGTCTCTTTAAGTCTTGAAGAGTGACTTCTAAAGCTAAGATTACACATAACTAATTGTACTTTGCTTTATATTACAGCCTTGAAAGAAAATGTCTGAGAGAAATTCACAGTGCATTTTGCTATTTTTTTAAATTAGCATGTTCGTATTTTCCTGTAACTTAAAAATGAGCCCTTTTTCAAGTGGATCTACATTATTAAATCTCTATTACCCTATCTGTGCTAAAAATGGATTAAATGTAGTGTGGGCAAGTTCAGGTGAAACTAAAACCCTTATGGACAAGTACCAGGAATCCCTAGGAGACAAAAGCTGGGTAACTGTCTATAAATAATTAAATAAATAGAGTTATTTTTGTAGACATATTTTAAGATTTTATATTTTAAAAATGGCATCAGGAACATGTGCAAAAAAGTCAGAGCTCCCTTCTCTCGCATTATTTTATGCAATCTTAAATGCTGAGGATGAATGCTGCCTCATTTTGGTAAAGAGCCTTCAGGGAAAGAGGGAAGGTTATGCCTGAATAGTGTTATAGCAGCCTTTGCTCAAAACACTAGGGAAAATATATCTAAATTAGTGGAAATCCTGCAGGAAATCATCTTGCCTCCTGTCTCTGGCTACACTGATCTGGGTCATTCTGGCAGACCTGGTGGGTTTGTTCCTGTAAACAGTGATCACCTTTTTTTTTCCTTTCTAGAACAGTTGTCTCCAAGCATAATGGTGTTCAATAATTTGATATGGAATGAATAAATTTCCCCTACACTTTTTCTTAATTTCCAACAGTCCCAAACTTTTCTAAACAACTTTAGCAGAGTATTTTCCTTGTAACTCCATTCTCTCTACATGCCTTTTCACCCCATAGCCTAGATGATCCATATCCACCAGTCCTGCTTTGATCTATTCTGCTTATATTCACCTCCAATTTGCTCCATCTCATGTTTAGACCTTGAAATAGTGAGCTCTGTTCCCACATGCCCAGGCAGTGGCAATGGCTTTCCTCAGTCTTAGCAGGTATGCCATGGGCAAGCTGAAGATGCTTCCCCAGCAGCACCTCTGCCTGCCTGAGGGATTGCCTGTGTCCAGTCCCAGAAGATGATGCCTGTTTTCTTGCAAACATGGAGGAGAAAAAATGCAGGCTGTTTGCTGGGGCTTGCCAAACATTTCTCCCAGGTCTCCAGCATTACACTGCTGTTGTTGTGAGGATGTAATAGCCCTCAAGGTGGTCTTTGACTCACTGTCTTTATTTTGATTTTAAGTACAGTAGGTAGAGACTTACTCGCCTGCTTTGCCATCATTTGAGTACCTCCTCATGCATAAATCACCACCATGCTATCAAAGTGTCCTTTCACCATGCCAGACCTCAGCTCAAGTTTTAGCAGTGGAATGGCACAGGTGTCAAGCTGTGTTATGGACTGGCAGAGGAGCTTTTTCTAGCCTTTTAGCATAAGGTTACAGTATAGTCTGCTTCAATTTTTCAGGTTTGTAGGAAAAATTGTTAAGGTGATCTGCACTTAATGAAAACCCCAAATCCTTTTCCTCTTTCTCCCAGCACAGCTCTGTTGGACCTTTTTAGCTGTGAAGAAAGACATGCCACTAACAGTGTTGATGCTTATTTTTTTCAGTGTTTCCACCAGGCAGCAAGTCAAAGTCATCAACCTCCATGACTTCAGGAGTTCTGGGTCCAGTAGACACTACTGCTGAAAAAAGTAATTTGCCCTTTGATGCATTTGCTTCAACCATGTTAGTGGTGCTTGAAAAATGATTCCTTGTCTGACAAGTGGTGTCAGCAGCTGAGCAGGGCATATGGGACTGGGGCTGTGGGGGGCAAGCAGTGCTGGCTGGATGCCTGCATGGCCACCATCTGACTACCACATGGGAGGGTGATAGGGCCAGTCACCACAGGGGCACACGCTGCCAGAAGCATTTTATTTCTCCTCTGAAAAAAAGTGATGCACCTTCCTGCAACTGGCGATGGGCCCTGCCACAGCTGCTTGCTGGCAGGGCATGGTCCCGCAGGGTTGCCATGTGCCATCCCTAAGCATGATGCCTGGTTCATGCTGCGGGAAGAATGTCCCTTTTCCAGGCAGTGCTTGGTAGGACTTGCCAGTGGAAATGAGGGAAGGTTGGAGCAGATGTGGAGGTGGCAGCAAAGAAAATCCTGGGAAAATGCAAGGGTCTGTGTGAACATAGATACCATAGATACTATGCATAGATACACGCCTACTGAGGGACAAGCGGGAGGTAGCAGGGTACCCCTGAACGTGGAGTCCATGTGGGCACAGCACCTTGGGGACCTGCAGGCTCTTTCAGCAAGGTGGATATGGGCTTATTCCTTACATAGAAGGATTTTCCCTTTCCTTTGATCACTTACTTGGCCTGTGAAATATAAGAGAAAAGAAAAATGAGATGGAGTACACACACACACACACAAAAAAGGGAATTATAACAGGTAAAAACTGCTATTAATTGAAAGCATTTAAAAGTCCCTGTTAAATAGCTGATGTTTTGATGTAGGCCTTGGGAACAGTCTTCCTCCTCAGCACAGCTGTGTCTCCCCTTATCTCTTACAGTAAATAATAGAAGCTAAAATGAAAAATTTTCGGTGTTCTTCAAAACTTTGCCATCCTTGGAGAAATTATTCAGAAGCATCAACTAATGAGCATTGTCAAATGTTGAGCTGCTCTTCCTTGACCTTGCAGTGAATCATTCATTTTTCTGGCAGGTTGAGAAAGGCATCAGTTCAAAAAGGCCTCACAAATCTTACATTGCCTCAGATGAAGGCTGTGTTCTGCCACTTCTCTGCATTGCTGGTGCCAGGTGCACCACAGGGAAAGCTGTTTGCTAAAGATTTCTCTTGAGTATTTACAGGATAATCAGATGAGAAAAGCTTCCATTGCCACTTATAAACCTTCTTATGCTCTTATTTAAAGTAATGTTTTCTGGGTGGTCTGTTTTAGTTCAAATAATGAACACTAAAGTACTGTGAAAAGTCGCAACATAAGAACTTGTTATGTTGGCAAGTCCTTTTTGCACTACCATCTTCTTTTTCATAACTGCACTAAATTATTCCTCCCTTTTATGGACAGCCAAGAAGCATTTCTTACCCAGAGTGACACTATATGCCAAATGTGAGAAAGGGCAGGCAGATGGGAATGGGCTCATTTTTGTACCTTTTCTTAAAGGAAATTAGGAGTAGCAGTTAGCACTGCACTTTTTCTTTTACATTGAAAAAGTAATGAACTAAATCCTAAGATGCATTTAAATTCCAAAAATGCTGTTTAAGTAGTTCCCAAGATAGGAATACTTCAAAGGAAATAGAAGCAGGCATGCAGCTTTTGAACAAACAAGGGTAAGGAGCAACCATCAACCAAAAACCTCCACATGTGATCAGATCCTGTTCCTGGGGAAGTCTGCTTTTACATAGTAACCTGGACATAGTGTTTTCTTATGCATCATGCTTTTATGTAAAAGTCACATTGCATGCTCACAATATAAGTAGCAATAATTAAATAGCAGGGAAGTGCTTATCACACAAAATTTATAACTTTGCCAGTCCAGAAATAATTGCTGACAGGATTTTAGGAGCATATCACAATCAATAACATTCATGTACCATTCAGTAAAAGACATAATTACTGATTCCATGTCAGAAGAAATGTAGTCTTTCCTTTCCTACACTTTTGTGGGTAAAAAAGGTTTTAGAGTAAGCATAAAGAAAAGCACAGGTGTGTGGACATAAAAATAAAAAGTGTAACACACAAAAATTAACTTCAGCTAGCACATGGGAAAAAAAGAAAGGTTTCTAGAAATAATTGATAACTCTCTCTTCCTTATTACCTTCTCTTTCCCTTTGGAAGATGAAGGAGGGTTAACAGAGTGTCTGCTATAGGTCTAGCAGACGGCCCTGACCCTAAATTGTGACAGAGCTAGAGTAATTTGTTAAAAGGAATTGCATGTTTAGCTTGTAAATTTGTTCTGTCTGTTCAATCTTCATCCTCCATTGTTGGCATGAAGATAGACATTAGTCCTTCTGAGTGGATATAAACACAGTTCAAGTACTGCAAATTCCTCTGAGAACGTAAGAGAAAACTGAAAATCTGAACAGAAGTGTTGCCTCCAGAGTGAATTAATGTTACATCTTTCCTAGGCTGTGATCTCTTTCTGGACAGTGAGAACTTGTGTTCAAGGAGTCAAAAACACGTCTGTCCCATTATGTACAAAAGATCAGTACACAATCTGCTATGAGAATAAGATATTAAGTTTGCAAAGCTCTTATGTATATATATAAATAAAATGTTCAAAGGTCACTTTATATTTTTCTCTTTTTTTTTTTTTAATTGGTTTTTGTTGTGAAAAATAGAGATTAGATTTTGGAAGAATAAGTGTAGGAGATTTTAGTATACTGAAGAATCATTTTATGTTTTCTGGAAACATTCCCTAGTAATAGCTGACATATATGTTGCATAACATTAATTCAGGTAAGTATCTCTACTGCAGTTCACAGAAGTGCTTTTGACTGGGGTGATGGGAATTGAAAAAAAAAATCAGGCCAACAGTATAGCAAATTTAACTTTAACTGTATACAAAAATATTGTATACAATATTTTCTTCCCTCATGATTTTCATCTGAAAAACTCTGGACCTTTAGCTTCTCCTAGAACTTTATTGTCTTTTATGAGGAATAGAGAATAGACTTAACTAAAACCAACATTTATTTTTATATTCAGCTTTCCAATGCTCCATTAAGTTAACTGGCATCCTGTCTGTTATAGTAAATAGCTAATTTTACGTAGTGTTCACTCTATCTTCAAAAGTTAATACATTAGCAGATCTTCTATTATAAAAATATGATTTCTCTTCCTGGATGGCTTATATAAATGGAAGACAGACAAGGAGGAAAGCCAGAGGGAGGAATGGAGGGAAAAAAGGAAGGTATAAAGGGTTTAAGCTTTTTCATTTCAAAGCTTCATCTCTGCAGTTTCTAGTTCCTCTTCTGTGCAGCAGCAAGAGGGAAAATGGAGGGAAATAAAAGGTGATAATATAGTCAACCTAGCCAACTGTCATGTTATGTTATCACATTTCAGAAATGATCAGAGGCAAATAGGAAATGGGTTACATCCAGATCAAACAGAAGTGTATGAGAAAGGGAATGTTTCCAGAACTGTCTTGGAAACCTAGTGGAAGTGAAGTCTTTTTGAACCTCCTGCACTGAGGTAAACTAGCATAGCTCAGCTGAAGTTGGTGAAAATCTGGCCTTCATTCCCTATTATTCTTTAGGATTTATAGTGCATACTAATAAAAAAAAATAAAATGTGTTACAGTACATTCATAGGCATGTCATGAGTTGGGCGTGTGATGGAAAAAAAGAAGTTTGTATCTGAGATCAACGTTGAACAATTACCCATTCTCAAAAATGTCATTTATGTCTTGTAAAGACCTAGATATGTATTTTACCTGCATTTTCGTGGGTATTATGATAAATATAATAGGCTGAACAACTGGCCTTTATTTATATATTTGTATTTAACTACAGAAATTCTGTATGTCCATAACATGAAGAAAACAAGTAGCTCTGTGAGTAGACAATGAAGACAACCTGATTTCCTATGACTTTCTGTCAGAGGGTCAGTAACCATCCAACTGGATGTGCAAAGGCTGCTGTGTTTATGGGCTGAGCTGCACAGCATGGTGGCTTGCTGACTGCCACATCCTGGTGAAATGTAACAGGGACCAGACAGTTGCTCCACAGCTTTCTGCAGAAAGGGAGCCAGAATGTGAGGGTTAGGTGAGGAGTTCTCTCCTGCAAGTCCCACAGCTCGACAACTGAGAAGGACATCAGCGTATACTAGTGTGATCCAGCAAGAGGGTGTGAGTGTATATGTAGTTACTTGTCTCGAGACCTTGATGTCTACTTAGGTATGTGGTTTTGCTACTGTCTTATTTCTGTAAAGGTAATAAATAGGTCTCTCTCCTCTACCTAAAACCTCTATTTGTGTGGAGTATGTAAGAATTAAATAGTTACCTCTCAAATTTGCCTGAAATTGGCCACCTGTGCAAAATTGCTTTAGGAACCTATATCAGAAGGATATGAAAAACAAATTAGCCAGCTGGAGCCTGCATTTGGAGACTTGTAGTCAAAGCCAAGATCTTAAACTTTGGTGAATGGAATATGTAACTGATCCACTCAGCAATGTTAATATGCTTAAAATGCAAATACAAAGCAAAAAAAAAAAATCCCTTGTTTCAGTCTCCAGGATTTGCATTACATGAATGTCAGTACTGCATTGGAAGGATGGAGAATTAATTTCAAACTTGCTGTAGTCTTGAATGTGTCTGCATCTCCCATGGAAGCAAGTGGGGTGAATCCAAGACTTAGCCTGTACTTGTTAATATTAGATCTAAAGGTGCATTTTATCCATAAAGATTGTCTCAAATAACTTCAGATATTCAGAAGATAATTGCCTAATCTGAAGCAAATGTCTAGGAATTTATTCTATTTATTCTATTAAAGATATATAGATAAATTTACAGTATTAAATTAAAGACCTGAATATTTCTTTGGATACTCTTTCAGATAACACTTGGTCCTTGCATCATATTCTAGGCACAGAGAAGGCTACACAACCTTCTCTGTAGAAGCACAGACATGACATCAGAAGGGGCAGAGTGTGAGGAAATTCCTTTAAAAAAATATTTTGCTTCAGAACAAACGACTTGAATGGGGCAAACTACTTTGTCTGTATCACTGAATCTTGCAAGATGGAATTCTGGATCTGTTGGTCAGCTACTGATGGAGATGGTTATGTAGCTCACATCACACAAACAGGGGTTGTGCATTATAGTCGGATGATGTTTAAAGTGCAAAGCAGGTTAATACCCAGGTGCTGTGGAATTACCAGAGTTTATTATCCACATTCCATTAAATGACATCTGTGAAGTTTGGAGTTTAAGTGAACATACAGCTGCATTAACCTCTTTAAAAAGAAATTAATAACAATGATATTCGTTCCTGACAGTTCACTGCTAGGTTAAAGGCAAAAGTGCAGCAAGAATTGTTTTGCAGGAAACTATTCATATTTTATAACTGGAGTGGAAATTCCATTAAAAGCTATACAAAAATGTGCAGAAAACTAATGTGAAGCAAAAGTGAAAATGATAGAAGAGGCTTCCGTGAAACAGAATGAGACCTTTGAGGACAGGAAGAGGAATAAAATGGAAATTAACATCCTGGGGAAAAAAAAAACCAAACCAAAACAAGCTGCAGTTCTTTAGGTAAAGGAATTTCTATCATCCCAGGATATAAAAAATATGGCTTAAGAGGGCCTCTCTGGTATCTTCACAAAAGAATTATTTTCACTGGGACCTGGGACCTTTCTTTTTGGCAACAGCAGTCAGTCCTCTTGAAAGTACAAGGATTTGCCCTGGGAGTCCACAGGCTTCTCTGCCTAACAGATTGACATCTCCAAAGAGGAGGATGGGATAGTGTTTGTAATGGGACATAGTGGAATGCAGCTCTATCCAAAAATGCTATGGATTTACATACATTTAATGTCCACGTTCCATTAAGTGACATCTAAAACCCAGGGAGAGACTTCACTTAAAAAGAAAAGAGACACTGGATGATTCAGAGGCTTAGTAATGGAATACAGAGCCATTCACCTCTAGGTCAACTGTCTGAGTTCAGCTCGAGTTATTATTGACCAAACATTTATACTAACTACAGGCTGTGTGGAATATCAATGGCTTTATGGCTCTGCTAGATGTATTATTTGTCCATGTCTGAGGTGTCCATATGGCAAAAATCACCTCAGACTCCCTTTATTGTCAGGGAAAACAAGGTACTTTTAAGGCATAAATCATCTGGAAGATGTCTTCTTTAGGATGAGATTAATTGCACCTGAGAAGTATCTATTTCCCTCTGTTGACTACAAAGAGAGTACAGGGTGACTTGCTTCTATGTAGATGTTTATACTGCAGGAACCTAAATTTGGATAAGATGATAAGATGAATACCATACTAAGTGATTTCTTCATAGTCACCCAGAGGGCTGTGGTAGGTCGGCAACTGAGCATGGGATTTTGTGAATTCACCCGTGGAGAAATACTAGCTCATATCTGCCTTTGGTGACCTGAATCTCACTCTTACTATGTCTCAGTGTCCTCTGGGAAATAACCAGGAACCTTGCTTACCCCTTCTAGGGAGGTAAACATTGCTACTAACAATGCCCTCTTTCTTGATACCTGTCAGCAGAATTTGGTAGCAATAGTCTGTGGTCTTCAGAAAGGCTGTGGGCTAGGAGATGTGGCCTTCAATTTCCATTGTGTCTTTTCCTTTGCTTAAGAACCTGTGTTCAGTCAGGGGCTCTCTGATGCTCTACCAGACTTCTCTGCCTGGAAAATGTCAAAATACATTAAATTGGCACTTCTAGTTTTAACTGTGAATGGGTATATGACTTCCTCTTGCAGCTTTTTTACAAGCCTTTGTTGAGTGATTGAAATGACAGCTAATTGTGTAAGCCTCTGCCAAGACATTTAATAATATTAGTACTAAATAATAACAAAAGCAACATTCTCAAGGAAGCATATGAGTCATCTGTAGGTAAGCTGTACATCTATTTGGTTTAGAATTCTTGATGGTATATTGGCTGTTATATGATCCATATTAGGTTGTGAGATGTTAAATACAGCCTGTTTCTGAAAGTTCTGGTTAATGTTTGGCAGATGCTCTCTTCCGTAATACCAATGATGTCTTGCCTCTTACATAGTGAACTGTTTGTCCACTTGTCTTTTCATCAGCTTGTATGTGCAGATGACTGGACAAACTCTGCTTTTGGCATGTGCTCTATCATAAAGTATCTTTTATTAAGATGGCTACAAAAAGCTGCCCAGATGTGTCTGTGAGCTGGATGGAAAATAACTTCTAGGTGTAAACTAAGACACCCCTCTCCAATAGTCTGGAGCTATTTTGGCCCTCCCATGAATCATGTAAGCCCTTTGTTGTCCATTAGAGTATATGCAGCTTCTCAAATTACTTGGACAATTATGGTGGATCTTTGTATTCCAGAATAGAGTTCACTTTCATGTTAAAACCATTGCTTGCTTGTGCTAAGATCTTTCTATTCTATCACAACCATCTTTTATCCCTGCATTAAAGCCTATAAGAATGAGTTGAAATGACAGAAGCAAGCACCCCTTCATGCTATTTACTAATTGACAGATACTTGTCTCTCCCCTTCTTCCAAGACAATCAGATAGTACTTTTATTCTTGCCAGGACAGCACTGGTATAGCTGTAATAGTCTTTGGGCATTGTGGTTGCATCATATTTACAATAAGTTAATGTAAATAATAAAATAAAGGCAAAGAACTTAAAGCAGGGGAAGATGCATATGAAAGTAATGAATTCAGCAATAGCCGCAGGTACGTCTGCTCTCTTGGCTGCATTGCTTGAGCAGTCCCTGACTCTGTCCCTCACCGACAGCTCCATGTCTTGCTGGTGCCCAGCAACATGGAGAGTTTCTGCGTTATAGTAATTACTTCTTATAAATGCTTTATAGTACACTTACATCAGCATTTTTTATTCAGGCCAGAAGTGAGGTGTTAAATTCTCCCTTCTGACTCTCCCCAGTTCCTGTTCTATTTGTTCCCTTTCACTGTGTATTACTTCACATTGCAGAGCAGTCCTTACTTGTTTTGGGTGAAACATAACCAGAAGTCATGCTCCAAATGTCCTTCAGCTGCAGATGGGTGTTCACTTCATAGAACCAGACCAGAAGTGATCTGAAGTAAAGGCATTATGATATGGCTACTATGACCTCAACAAATGTTTTTCTCTCTTCTACTGGTCCTCAGGACTTATTAATGTAAACATCTCCTAAATGTTCTTCTGTGCTTTTGACAGTGAGGAAGGTGATTGTGCAATGAGTTGTGCTCTAAGAGCATCATGTAGGAGGCTGGCACAGGGTGGCTGTGACCTCAGTGCAGCTAGCACTGCATGACTGCATCCAGGCTACCATGGCAGTGCAGTTGAGGACATTCTCCAAATCTGGAGCAATTTCAGTCCCTATTTCAGTTACCTGGATTTCAGTTTGCTGTTGATAATGATAGTACCCTTTATGTACTGCTGCAGTAAGAGTTTTTTTGACCTAAATAAACAAAGTCCATACCACATTCAGTTCATTCTTACAAATATGCTACAGCACTACTATAGTACTGTATCATAGAATCATAGAATAGTTTCAGTTGGAAGAGACCTTGAAGATCATCCAGTTCCATTTTTATGACCTTCCTCTGAAAAAGCTCCAACAGGTCCTTGTCCTTCTTTTGTTGGGGGCTCTAGAGCTGGAAACAGTACTTCTAGGTGAGTTCTTAACAGGGCAGAGTAGAGGGGCAGGTTCACTTGCCTTGATCTGCTGGCCATGCTTCTTTTGGTGCATCCCAGGATTCGATTGGCCTTCTGGGCTACCATTGTGCATTGGTGGCTCAAGTCCAGCTTTTCATTTACTAGTACCCTCAAGTCTTTTTCCAAAGGACTGCTCTCTAGCATGTCCTCTCCCAGCCTATATTGATAATGCTGGTCGCCCAGGTGCAGGACCCTGCACTTGGCCTTGTTGAACCTCATGAGGTTCACATGAGCCCACCCCTCCAGCCTGTGCAGGTCTCTCTGGATGTCATCCCTTCCCTCTGGCTTATCAACTGCACCACCCAGCTTAGTGTGGGTGCATTTAGTAAATGTAAAGAGTGGGTGCATCTAGTAAATTCCTCATTTATTTTAAAAATAGTTTTTAAAACCTGTTTGGGAAAGTAGTTAAGCACCACCATCAGCTGTTGAAGGCCATTATGTTGTAGCCTTCCTGCAGCATGGTAGCTTCCAGTTCTTCCTGTTTGCTGCTCAGGCTGCATGCATTGGTGTAGAGGCACTTCAGCTGGGCTGCTGGACGTGTTATCATCTTAAAGGAATATCCCTTTAATCCCCAAGGATATTCCATAACTGCTATCCTATTGTTTTCCCATTCCTCTAACCCTGGCATGTTGTCCTGTTGCTTGTCATTTATGATCCTAGCATCACCATCCCCACCCCTCTTCATATCTAGTTTAAAATCCTGTGACTCAGCTCAGCTATCTCCTGGGCAAGGATCCTCTTCCCATTCTGAGACAGTTCTCTTGCCTTTGATTCTAGCATAGGCTATCCTGTTATCAAAATACCCAAAATTGTGGTGGTAGCACCAGCCCCGGAACCATGCATTAATAGATTGTTTTTTTCTATTCATTATATTGTTGCTACTATGAACCAGAAGGACAGTAGAGAAAATAACCTGTGCTCCAGATTCCCCCACCAGCCATCCCAAGGCCCTGAAATCTTTTGTAACTGTTCTTAGGCTTTGTGTTGCTGCATCTTCTCCCCCCACCTGGAAAAAACAGTGAGTAGTATCCTGAGGACCTCACTAGTCTAGGGAGTTTTCTAGTGATGTCTGTAACCCAGACAGCAGATCTCCCTGTGAGATGCGTCTACATGGCATTTAGGACCCTCTCTGTTCCCTTTAGGATGGAGTCACCTACAACAATAAACCTTCGTTTCTTCTTTTTGTTTGTGGTGGTGATACAGGCAGTAGGCCTGTCGAATTGTGTAGGCGTCTCTGGTGTATGTAGTTCATTGCTCCCATAATAATTTGGCTGTTCTACCTCAGTTTGCACTTCTCTTTTCTTTCTTTTTCTAGTGTTTTTGGGTTAGGTTTTGTTTGGTTTTTGTTTGCGGTTTTGTTTTGTTTTGTTTTTTTATAATTGCTCCTTTATTGATTTCCATTAGCTTTACTAGTGTGGCAAATCTGAGTCTTCTGGTCCAAATGACCTATATCCATTTACCATCAATACTGTTCCAACTTCAGGCTTCTTGACACCACTTTAATGTGAATTCCAGACATTAGCACAGCACCGCAACATTGATCTGACTGATACATAGTAATACACAGAGTGAACATACACAGATGTTGACCAATCTTTTCTTTAAACCCCTCAGATATTTTTCTTGTCAAGATAAAATATCACATTGTAGAGTGCATTTTTTAGAAGAGTGGGTGCATTTAGTAAATTCCTCATTTGTTTTAAAAATAGCTTTTAAAACCTGTTTGGGAAAGTAGTTAAGCACATGCTTAAGTTATATAAAGCCATGCCGTCACATGTCTGTTGGTGCTCTTTCTTGCTGAATACCCACCAACCTGACACAGTCTATCCCAATACACTATGTCTCTGTGGTCTCTAACACCTTTGGCTAATTGCATGGCTATGTTGTTTACTCCCTTTACCTCATGTTACCCTTCTTGAACTCAAGGTCCCTGTCTGCTCCTCCTTCCAAGCTATAGGGACATACAAATCAACTGTCTCAGGTCAATGGGAGAAGTGATATCTGACCTTTTATTGCCTTTACTTTCAACAAGTTAAGCATGAACCCTTCCCAGATTTTAGTCATGTGGGCTGAATTAGCCCTACTATTGAAATATTCCTATCTCTTCACCTTCTATTCAAAGTGCTGTTTGTGTCAAACTTTTTTTCCTTTCTTCTTTTTATTTTTTTTTTCTCTTCCTTCCTGCGAATGTCTGGAAAATATTGCTTCATTAGCTTTGTTTTGTTCACTAACAGCACAAAGTTGTCAAACTAATAATTAAGTTTTACCTGATCTGACGGACCCAAGCACATTCCGCAGATAGTGGACCTCATCGTGTCTTCTGTGAGGTCCACTATTTACTTGTTTTTATAATACTAACCAGAATTCATAAGCTGTATGGTTATTGTCCAAATAAGCACCTATTTTTTTAATAACACATGAAATCAAGGCTCTTAAACTGGATCATATCTTCATCTGGAGTAATATGAGTCCAGGTGTAAGAACTGTGACAAGTTTCATGTCTGCATTACACTGTAACCCTCATGGGAAATAAACTTTAAATATATGATATGAATGTATTTAAAAGTGCCTTATACAAACTGTTAGATTTTCTTTGGAGTGATCTCCATTTCAGGGATCTGATCTTGTACCTTCTCTCACGGATGGGTGGAAGACACTGTAGTCACATGATGGTATCAAAGGTACTTGGGGACATGAAGAAGAGGGTAATAAACATGGAGATTTTGCAACTTTGGGCATTCTTGTCTGTTACAGTGGGCCACACTTGTCTTAAAAGTATGGAAGAATAGAAATACTGTTTAGAGTAAAATATTACTGTCTGAATTTTGACTCATTCAGAAAATTAAGCCTAACTTGACCAGTGCTTCTTGCAATACCAGGAAAATTTTGTAAATGTTCTTCAAGGGCTGGTCCTCTATATGACCAAGACTTTCTTTCATTTCTCTGTGTAAAACATGAACTTCTATTGCACTTCATTAGGATAATATATTGTGGTCAGTAAAAAAAATGAGGTAGAACAGTACGTAACCAGAAAAAATTAGAATTTCCTGAGTGTGTGACTACATGTGATTACAAGTTTTGTCATTAGCTCCACAGACAAAATTCCCATTTGCTTTCAATGAGGTATGGGGTGTATTCAACATTTTCAGCACAGAGCCATTGTGTGCCTTTGTCATTGCTGGCTGTTTATGTTGAAGAGGTAGGTTACTATCCAGAGCTACCTGTGTGGTCTCTGAAAGTGCTAATTTCTATTTTTCCTCATCTTTACCTGATGAAAAGTCTTTCAACATTTCTGATAATCTGAGGAAGTGCCAATCTTGTTCTTTCTCATACTTTGTGCACTGAAGAGAATCATATCTCCATTTTAATTTCTTTTTCTGTCAAGTTGATTACACAAGTTCTCCAAGCTGAGCTTTTTATCTCCAGTTTCCATCTCTTGTGTATAGTCTTTGATATTGTACTTAATAAAAATCTGCAATAGCCCTAAAGATTTTGTTATGGAGGAGACTGTGGAGGTGGTCTAAGTGAGCTTTGAACCACCTTTCCCAGAAGCCTGTACAGTAGGCATACCTAGGTGTTTATATAGGCCATACTGTGCACATTTTCTGCTTGGAACCGGAAAACTGCTTCTCAAGAACTGTTGAGAGCCTTGGACTACTTTTACATCACAATACAGGAAATATTTGCTGCTTTGATGAAAATTACATGAATATCTGGCCATTTATTTCTCTACATTTATTGTGGATGGAAGAATCCATCTAGGATAACTAGGTATTGAAGGGAGAGATGGCTTGTAATGCAGCATTACCGAGGTAGTAATGAAGGCAGTTCCTGAGGGCTGGACAGCCAGTGAAGGAAGCCCTGACAGCAATAGCAAGAGGGGAACATTGTGATCCAGAAGATACAGAGTGTTTCTGGAAAACACAAAGAACAGGCTAGAAGGTAGTCATGGATGAGGATTATAGCAGAGATGGAGAAAATTTGGACATAGCAATAGGTATTTCTGAAGAGCACCAAAAACTCAAATATAACACCAAGAAACAGAGCGTGATGAGCATTGAAGCTAGACTGAGTGGAACAGCCATACACAGGGGAGGTAATGGATTTTCTTAGTAAACAACAAAAAAGTATTAAATATGGTATTTAAGGGTGGGTAACATCTTGGTAATGCAAGAGCCCACACAGATAGTTGATGTCATCAGAGTTAGCATGATGTATGACATTAGAGATAAAGACAAAATGAAAACGTATCGGGAAGAAGACTGCAAAGAGCAAAGGGTAAAAAAACAAAACAAAACAAAACAAATGTTAAAAATCATGAATGGAGGTCATAAACTGCATTTAACTGATCTTTGTCTGTGAAGGAGAGTGCTAAACCAGAGCAGCTAGAGAGAAAGTCAAATAGCAAGGAATTAGATAAGAGTACGCTCTGGGGATTACTATTCTGCACTGAAATGTACAAAGGGGAAAAGAAGAAATGGAGAAAACAATAAAACAAAATAGGTCTGTGCTCTTCCCCTGCAGCTAACCTCTGCAGCAGCATTAGGGAAAAGGTGTGTATGAATGCTATGAAATTGTCCGAACAAGAATTTTTGCATGCTTACAGGATTTACTTTTTTTTCAGAAAGTAACCCTTGGGCAGGTAAAAACTTTGGCAAAAGGAAATGCATTGTAATTCTGACTTTTCTTAATTAATGAAGAGGAAGATATGATACATCTAGAGCTGTAGGATGTAGATCTCTGATTATGCTATCATTCATTTTTACTTGTTTCATCTCAAGATTATTTATCTCATTTCCTCAGGATTGTCTACTTTAAATTCAGTTGTTAAGAGGACTGATTGCTCTGAGAACTGAGAAAAGCTAGCAGATATTTCACACTCGGAACACATGATGTATCTGTAGCTGGAAATTTGCTTTAGGAAACCTCGGACCTATTTATAGTGAAATTCACACTGTTTCAAACTTTCACTTTCACATTTTAGTTTCCTAAATCCTGATACAACTATGCTTATTGATCTTGTAGATGGGCTGTATACATGGAACTATGAGTGACTGAGAGGGAGGGAGAGTCACCTTGAATCTGCTTGACGGAACACACAATAATTTTGCTTCTTAATTCTAATCTATGTAATTGTAATGTAATCCTAGAACTTTAGGACTTGGTTATGTATAATTAAAGTTAGGAAAGGAAAATCAATCCTTCCTTCCTTCCTTCCTTCCTCTTCATTTTCATACCACTATTTACATGGACTTTGAACATCGTGTAAAAACTATTCCAGGTATAAGAGTCAATCATGTTCAAAGAGCTTTTACTGAACTTTCCCTGAGTTGATCTCTGAGCTAAGCAGATTCTTCTGTATTCGTGTGGAAATAATCTCCTGTCAGCCCACTCCAGCAGTAAATGCTTCTGGTCAGGACAGTGAGAAGCAGCAATGCTGCACCCATTCACTGCAGTCAGGTCACACTGTGATCCTACACACCAGGACACACTATCCTGCTTATCTGACTCTAAGGTTCAGAGAAACCAGGCATGGATGCAGAGGAAACCATTGTTCTGCACACTCATGTGTCACAAGTGATCATTTAGCCTTTCACCCCATCACTATCCATACTGAACAGCAATTGAATGTTATAAGTTTATTGTAATAAAGTGCTGAACAGTATCTTTTGCTTTGTCGTTAGCCAGATTCAAATGAAAATTCATCTTGATTCCAAGAGCATAAAAGAGTCAAGTGATAGCTGCGGCGAAGGTTGCAATTTTTGGAAATTGTAAAAGCTGGGATGCTGTTTTTTGGAAAGAAAGAGGGTGAGCTGTTTCCACAATAGTAACATGACATTTAACTTAATTAGTCAATTAGAGAAAGATATAAAACCTCTCAAAGGAAATGTGAAAATAAAGAAAACTTCTCTAAAGAAAAAGGATTCATGCATGGGGAGGGGCAGTGCCACAAATTAAGTCTTTCCAAATTCTGTATTCAGAACCTTGGCAGACCTGCTGTCATTTACAGCAGGTGGGTGCGTATCAAGGGACAGGCCCTGAAAGCAGGAGCAGGCCATGGATACAGATCATGTCCTTGCTCTTTGAGGCACTCCCAAGTCACAGCAAGTGGCACGAAATCGACCTGGCTGCTCCTTGTGTGCTACTGCTAGAGATGGCTGTGCTTATGGGGAGTTACACTGGGTCCCCTGCAAGGATGTACACAAACATATACTTCCTATGGAACATCCCTGAGGGATTCAGTTCTGGGGAATAGTCTTTTAGTGAGAGCAATTCATCACTGCTGCCAGCTCAGGACCGTATCTAACAGCACTTTCAAAACCACAGTTAAAAACTGGTAGACAACCTTCAGCAGCCAAAGAGATGGTTTAGAGACAAACACATACAAACACACACACTTATATTTCTTTAGAGTACTGAAGTACTACATAGGACAGGTTTAGTATCTTAGATGTTTATCAAGAAAGAGCTAATTCTTTCACCAAAGCAGCTAAATAAAGGCTTTAGTATGCGCAGTGTTATTGATGATTCAGTGGGAGACTGAGCCTTTGAAATCTGTCACCAGCTTTGAATCCTGAGAATTCTGTTTCTGTCCATGTCACTGCCACCCACATATGTCTATGTGTCTGAGTCTGTCTGTGGTTTTGCTTTAAAATGTCAGTTTTCCTCATGGCAATCAATGCATCATTGTCAGGACTCTGCAGTGAACAGTGTGGAGAGCTATGAATAGCCATACCCTGGGGAACATGCACACTGAGTGGCACTGAAGGGAGGAGGGACATCTGCACCCTTGCATGGCAAGTAGCCCCATAAATGAAAAGGGTTTTACAATATAAAAAAAAAAGAAAACAAATTACAGAATCAATGCACTTGGCACATGGGCTGTGTTTGACTTCAGTCAATGGTATTTCAGCATTCCTCCATGACTGAGAAAAACCTGAGTATGCCAACAGGAATAATGACTTACCATTGGTGTCAGCAAATAACATCTCGTATTCTACATCTTTTTTCTCACAGACCTTCAAGAAAGGCAAATCTACTTATATTCATTTTGCAAAGAATTCAGCTTGAACTATTTCAGTGGCTGCACACAGCATCTCTCAGTCTTTTTTACTTCCCATTTAGTTGGAGTGGATTTCCAGACAAGTCCCAAATACTCTGCTTGCCACGGGCCTGCTTCTAGGTTTTCATGCATCATGACTGAAGAAAAATTGATCTGTATCTTCTGTGGTACTTCATTAGCAAGAGACACGTTTGCAAAGAAGTGGTAATGAGCCAACTTCTCCAGCTCAGTATCCCATGCATGGGAAACTGCAATGAGAAAAACAGAAATTCCACTTTATAGTTGTAGTTATTCATTTAATGATAAGCATTCTTCATTCTCAAGCATTTTTTTTTTTTCTGAGATAGCTTTCAGAATAAGGTGTAGTCTTGACTGTATTTTGTGCTAAATTACCTTGTCCAGAAGTGTTTGCAACCTTTTACATAGCACTCAGCTTAGCAAGCCCTTATGTAAGTGCAGATAAATTTCAAGTGTTCACATCACAGCTACGAATCCTTGAGACTTTCAAAAGCTGTGGATGTTCCTTCTGACAACAGAGAAGATGGAAAGTCCCAGGAAGAGAAACTGCTTTCTCCATGAGACTACACGGAGGTTCACACAGGGTTACAGGATATCTCAGGCTAGCATGCATCTCAGGATGTCTCTGCTGCAACCTCGGGTTCAGAGCAGGTCAGCTCGGAGTTCAGAACAGGCTGCTCAGGTCTTCATCCAGTTGAAGGTTGAAGACTCGAGGATAGGGGCTCCACCCTCACTCTGGGCAATTTATGCCTCTGGCTGACTGTCCTCATGGGGAAAAAATGGTTTCTCCTTATGTCCTAGTTGAAACTCTCATGTTTCAACTCATGTCCATTGTGTCTCTTCTTCCCACCATGCACTGCTGTGAAGTGCCTGTCACCAGCACTCTCATGACCTCCCCATAGACAGTGGGGACTGTTACTAGGTCCCCTGAAGCCATCTCTGCTCCAAGCTGAACAAATTCAGCTCCCCTAAACTCTCCTTAAGGAGCCCAAGGAGAAAGCAAGGAGAAGGAGTGGGAAGCTTATGGTTGGTCCATACTGTGGGGCCACTGTGCTGTCAGGGTGTCTTCTTGTTGTGCCCCAAAGCAGAAGAGAAGGAGCTCTACTGAAATGTTAATGGCATAGTCAGACCTAACATTTTTAACCAACAAACAACTTCTTCAAGTAGAACTTCACAAGTAGAAGACCAACACTAAAGCAAAGAGCTGGAGGGAGATTTACAGTCACTTCATGTGTCTGTAAAATTATTTTAACAAACCTGGAAGTTTATCAAACAGCTAGGAAAGTTAGAAAAAAAAAGTTCAGTGCAACAAAGCTGTACTGCTACAGCTAAAAATATATTTTTAAATGAATACTGCATTTTTTAAATTAAGAAATTGGACAAAGTCCTACAGAACCCTGTTTCAAATTTGGCATTAAGCCTGCAAAAATACTTATTATGGTTAGCCTCTGCTACTGAAACATTTATTACGGCTGGATGTGGGCAGGCTTGGTCACTGTGAAAGATGCTTCTAATCTCCTTTGCTCTTGATGAGTATATTTTTCACTATGTTCCAATTCAGTAGAGTCTGTCTCACTGCAGAACAAGCTTCCCACCCCCATTCCATCAAATTTTATTACTTAACTCACAGAATTGTATGAAAGCTATTTTTGTTCCTAGCAGGGTGCAAGGAATGTTAAAAAGTCCTTTTTTTTTTTTTTTAATTATTTTTTTCCCTAGATAATTACTATGCTGGTGTTGCTTGTCTGCATTTTATGTGGGATATGTTTAAATTTATAAGTTGATAAAAGCAAGTTTTCTGTTTAATCATTAAAAGGTATGAAAATTGGTGAAGTAAAACCACAAAAAAATGGTAACATAACCGTCTGATACTGCTGGAAAAAAATGTCTTTGGAAAAGTATGAGTAAAAGAATATCTTATAATGATTTCCTCTGTGGACTGGAGACTGAAATAGATCCTATAACCTCTTGTCATCATTTAGACAAGGTTCTAATTACTGTGTGCCATGTTGATCTATTATGCACTCTACCAGAGCTTGTGATGTAGTTTGTATTAAGCAATTTAGCTTTCCTTAATTGAAGTACCCTAGACTTAAAGTGTTAGTTTCATGAATGAAACCTTGTATAATGATTTACTGTATGCTTCAGATCCCATTGCCTTGACCAAAAGAAATAAGTCAACTCATAACTGTTTGAGACATTGCCAGATACAGTGGATGTACCTTTATGTTTCGAGAAAGACTCAAATCAAACAAAGCCATAGCATCTCTTCCAACTTTTCTTAGACCTTTCTATTTGTTTACAACACAAGAATGAAACTTCTGAATATTCAAGTCTTTTTTTCTCTAGTGTTGCTTTCTGTGTGACTTGTTTTGAGGGTAAAAAAAGGAGATAACTATGTATGTGCTTATTTTTATGCTAATGGATCTCCATATTTTGCTCTGTTGTATCCTGTTATACTGCAAGGTATTTGGAGCAGGAAATTATGATTAAATTGAACAGTGCACCTTACAAAGACACTGCTCCTCGTGGGAATATCTGGGTATTACTGCAAGACCAATACAAAGGATGTTCATCCAGTGTCAGTAATTAAAAGAAAAAGAGAGAACTACTGCAGTTCAGACCTAGTTTTAATACATGTTCTAGAATTAACATCTTAAAAATGAAAGTGGAAAAAAACCAGCTTGTGTTTAAAAAAGTATTAAAAAAGGTAATGATACATTTAACATGAAAAAGTATGCTGATGGTCCTACTTAATTTAGCTTATGGAATTGTCCCTCTTCCAGCCCCTGTCCTTGCTTTGGTTTTGGAGTCTTGGGATGAGCATGTGGTGCCACAAAGGCCACTGGGAGTCAAGAACAGTTATAGCAAGTGCCTCACCCAGTCCATGTGGCAAGAGCGTGTGGATAGGAACTTAGGAGACTTCAAATATCCATCTCTAAACTCCTCACTGTATCTCTGCAAAGTAAGACTAACTTTTCAAAACATTGCAAATTTGCCACATTGTAGCATCTGTTTCTGTAGCAACAGTTAAAATCACAAGTCCAACATAAACCCAGTGCACACAAAATAAAATGTTTATCTTTACTTTAGAAGGACGTTTGTTAAGCATTGAAAGAATATCAAGAAGGTAGAACATAAAATCCGTAATATATTATAAAGCTCTGACATGTAGAACACAAATTACTCCTTAAAAGTTGGATTGCACTTGTTTCCAAATGATCTGTGTGAAAGCACAGTAATTATTAACACAGCACCTATGTTTGAGTGTAAAGTAGCTTCTCTAAGATACGTTTTTGATGCCAAAAAGAGTTGCATATAAACCCAAAGGTTTATTTTAATTTTTTCCTACATTTGGGCTCATGAAGCACATTATTTTGATTAGTTAGTTGATGTGGTTGAGGGTAATTTTTTAGGCTGATCCTTACAGCTTTTCTTTTCCATTTAAAGCAGGCCCATTTAAACTGTCTTTATAGTAATTTCAGAGTTTTGTGAATGGGTGCACACATGAACATACACACAAGTCCACACACATTCCTCCATGGTTTCAGGAACTCTCTGATAGTAAGTATCACTCATCTTCCCACATTATTAAGCCTTAGTTATCAAGGTTAGCTCAGGAACTTCCATAAATTGTTGTTGAAATTTCATATATTTACTGATAAACAATGATATATTTCACTCTTGAATCCTATATTTCAGCCATTTGTAATCAGAATGCAAAATGTCTGATCAATTTTAGCAGAGCTGATCAGTCAATGTGAAACAACATAGGCAAATTCACATCATCTCTTCTTACTTTTGTTAGGCAGGAATGGAAAGAGTTACTGAACAGCTCTGTGTTTTTCTAACAGGAAAGGAAGAAGGGACCTAAAAAAGGTCTCTAAGTAACAGTGCAGGAGGGCATGATGTTAGCTTGTTATGTTTCTAAGCAATATAATTTAATACACGAGGAAGACGCCCTTAGTCTGCTTGTGACCATCAATATTTCTGACACAAATACAGACTTTACACAACAAAACAGTTTGCTCCCAATTTTAGATTAAAAAGTATTATCAAATAAAAGAGTGGGCTTAGCAATTACACGGCATCTAGAATCTTACATCAGAAATAGAAATAACCCAGATTCAGAAATAGCTTGCAGGCACATCAGTCAATCAAATAAGGGTGCTACTGAAAAAAGATCTAAATATCTTAGTCACAACAAAGATGACTATATTCAGAGAGGGCTCTGCAGATGTACATTCTGTTTGCAGCTGCAGCCCAGTCCTAAAAAGAGAGGTTGACCAGGTTTGGAGGGAATCCAACAAGAGGATCTGAATGAGCTCCACAGCCTAACCCTCTAGCTGAGTATGAGCAACTCAAGTCAGATCAAGACTTTAGTCACTGCAGCCATCAGGGAAATTTCGAGGTGCTTCAGATGTGCATCTGAATCATTTTCCACTCTGCTCAGCAGAGCAAAAACATGTGTTGTTTGTTTTCTCTCTGGTACAGCTCAGAATGCCTGTAAAGAAGGGAGGTGGGTTAAGTGATGTAAAAAGCAATATTTTTAATCAGCTGAATCATATAATGTGATGCTTGAAGGCCTTTTAGGTGTGTTCAGTAGATTGTGAACACAGATGCTACAGTATGAGAAACAAGGACGGTGAAAATCAACAGGCCAGTTGCGGGGGAAGAATGGACTTCAGCAACGCCACAGGAGTTATAAATCAAAGAGCTTTATTAATGGTATATCCCTTGGTTATATAAAGCAAGCTTCACTGATCACTCACACCAGCAACAATGCTGATTGGATACACGTGATACCCACACACTATTCATGCGCCTAAATCTACTACATGATTGTCTGTTATCTAACTTGTCCAGTACCCCTGACGTCCTGTATTACTCTACTTTCTCTGCTTTATTTTCTTGCTTCATTGCCATTTATCCACTGTTCTTCCTTTGTGCTCTTTCCATGGTTCAAGGACAGTTCATGATAACAGTGTCCTTTTTCTTCCAACCAAGATCCCACAGCCAGTTCCCCAGCTGGTATAAAATGACATACATACACTGACCTGCTATGTTTCAGATCAGCTGAAGAGCTGAATGGTAGTGTCAGAGGGTTCTTTTTGTAAAAAAAAATTTAAAAATATGGAACATAACAGTTAAAGGTTTAAATTCTGATAGTGATGGGCATACAGATAACCTCATGGAAGCTCTACTCAGATGGACCGACTTTGTTAGCTGACTCCAGTACCACCCTAGTAGATTTTTCCAAGGGTGCAATTTTTTCATGGGGAGCAAATGAAGAGTGTTGCAGGGCTCTTTCATGGACTGCAGAGAGGATAACAGTAAGAGGTGGGATGCTGAAATTATTTGAATTAAACCAGAAATGAGATACGCAATTTTTTTTAAGGAAGACAAAGCTTAAATCTAGGGTAACATTATCAATGGGAATAGTGATATTGGGTATTTTCAGACTAAGCTGGAAGACTTGGTAGCTATTGGACCTGTAAATGCATCTGTAATACTACAGTGTATGACAATGACTCTTGGTCTTCGTCTCAGTGGGGTGTGAGTCTATGAACAAGGCGGTGGGAACTGACTTCCAGAAATGCATGAACCTGGCTGTAGGCTATAGGCAGCTCCTGCTATAAATAAAGGCAAGGCCACCCTTAGTAAAGAGAACCTGAGGATCAGGAAAGTTGAGGACATGCAGCAGGAATGATTTCTTCTACAACTTTCAGAATGAGAAACAGATGAACGCAGGGTCCTTTCCCCTTACTGTTTGGATGACAGCACATCATATTGCTTTGAGCCCTCTGCATCTCACTTTGTTTATGAAGGCTAACAGTTATGTCCTATGTAGGTTTGCTGTGTGAGGAAATGTCTTTGCCTAAATTTAAGCACATCTTTTACACTGAATAAAATTTTTAAAAAAACAACATCATCAACAACAAAAACAAAACAACAAAACCCCACCATACTCTGCTTTCTTGAATTCCTTGGACATTCAGTGGACTTTCAAGGAATCTATTGTATCTTCCTTCACCTGATGAAACATATGCTATTGTGAAGGAGATCTCTTTTCGCTGAAGAATTAATCCAGGTTAGCCTAACAGGAATGGAGAATTTCTATGGCAGAGCCCTTCATGTGCTGGATGAATCTGGGTGGCCCATTATCACAGGAATACTCTGATGTCCCCTGTGTGCCAGGCAGAAATTCTATCAGGAATGTGTGTCTCTTACATATGCATAAATATGGGACATTGGATGCATTTTGATGAATAATTTGTTTACTACTCTGTGAACATCTCCTCTGCTGCTCTCCTCTTGGAGAAATTACTACTGACCTTTCCATTATGCGTACATCCTACAGGTGTTCCTGGGACCACAGAACAGCCACAGGCAGAGCTCTTACCCACAGAATTTTAAAATTTGGAAGAGGGATAGTTGTACTTCTGTCACATCTCATGGCATATTGGGAAGAATTAAGTCTCCCTGAGGCTAAGGAATGACCCAGGGTTCCCTTCTGGAGGAACTTACTGTTGCTGGTCATGGATTTAGGATGGTGTAACACAGCTGAGCTCTCTGGTATGTAGGAAATACCAGAGAAGATGTGACTGCATTAGCAAAAAAAAGAGTCATAAAAAATAGATCTAAATATAGGCATGGATCAGGGAGGAGAAGGTTTGCATGAGGGTATTAAGGTGAAATTCTTAAACTCCTAACTGCATTCATAACACTGGCTTTCATCAGAGTTATTCATTCAAACAATCATACTATCATAAACAAAGCCTGGAGAAATTCAGGCACAGAACAGGAAGATATGTCCTTCTGAAGACGTAACTTTTCCCTTAAAAATAATCTACTTACATCTTTGAAAAACAAGGAAGACAAGAAGAGGGTCACTGAAGAAGCAACAAGTGTGGTTATTCTCAAGGAAAAAAATATGTTAAATATGATTCTGGACAAGCCAAGTGACCTTTGTCTACTGCCAATTTTCTTCAGTAGAAACTTAAACAATGTTTTAAATAGCAAATTCGATTGCTCCTCAAGGACTACAGAGCTCTTGTCTTCCTCTCCCAACTGCTGTTACTTGGCACAGTGAGTTAAAATAATTTAAAAAACAATAATAAATAATCTAGGTTTTAAAAAAATAAATCTTTCTGTGGAGTTCTTTGGAATGTATTTACAAAACTTATGCTGAATGTATCAGTGATATTATTTTAGTCCATTTATTTTTAATATTCATTCAGCATAATGCTATGATCATTGATAATATGGTTGGGGAAAAGAGAGGATATTTCTTTTTCTTTATAAACTTAATAAAATGGATGGAATGAGAGCTAAATCCATAACACACCACTGCTGGAGATAGCTATACTCAATGAAGACATTCTCAGAATGTCTTTAGTCAAATGTAGGAAGAGCCATTCATATCCTGTGCCATCCTGAAGGTATCTGTTTCTTCTGATGGGCACAATTCTGCTAGGCATCTTTGGAAGTCTAGTTCAACACAGAAGATATAGTGGGATTTGCAGATTATACATTCCCATGTCTTTCTCTCATGCAGATGACACTGATGTCCTGACTCACATGAGCCTCATAAGATCTCAGGAACTTGACTTTTTATGTGTCTGCCTCTTTGTTCTGCTAAATTTCCTAGCCCTGATGTTTTTTGTGTGAAAACAGCATGATGCTCACCTCCACTCACTTCAGAAGTTTATGATTTTTCATTTGCCTTTATCTAAAGAGAGTAAAGAGCCTGTGATGTGGGGAATGGGCTGGTGGTATTTCACAAAGTTGTTCTTGGTGGCTGCAAAGACACAGGATATGGATGGCTCTTCATACATCTGACTAAAGGCAGCATTGTCTTACATCTCAGGGACCAACTGGGAAAGTGTTCTTCCTGTGAGGAAATAGTCCAGGCCAGCTGATTTCCAAAATGTCTGTGAAGCTCCTAATTTTCCCCCAGGACTCCAGTATCTTTAAGGTTGGTCATGTCTATCTGCCTATTCTTAACACACCACAGAATACAGATGCATGTTTAAAAGGTACTATTTTTGTGTTCTGGATCACTCAAAGTCTTGTGCTCACAAAAAGAAGACAGCACTCCTGGTCCCGAATTTTGCAAAATGCAGCTTCCTGGAAAGGCTAAACTTCTTATTTTTCCCCTATTCAACAAAGACTTACACTGCTCCTCCAGAAATCGTCCAGAGAGATGACAAGATACTTACATAGTGCTGCAGTCAGTGGAACTGGGAATGTGAAGTTCTACCTCCTTTTAAGTGTGGCAGTGTGTGTGTGAGATAAGACATGGCTCTTGGTAGCACTGAGGGAGGAGAGGCCTCGGTTTGGTACCACAGGGCCATTGTGGTATTGCTTTCTCCTGTAACTGCTGAGGCAGAGTGAAGATTGGACAGACTACAGGGGCAACATCTAAAATTGCTTCATGTGGATTTCTTTACAGTCACACATGAAACTACAGGCAAAGGAAAAGCAAAATCTTCACATTTCCACATCATTTTGGGCAAGGGAGAAATGAATTTAAATGTTCATATTATAATCATTAAAGTAGATAATAGATTCCTAATGTAAATTACTCCACTTTCAGCTGTTCGTTTGTTTTTTTTAACTCTCACCTACAACTCATCTACAAGTAGGAGTGTTTAGGTCCCACCTGGAAATCCTGTACAGATGTTTGTAAAACATAGTTGACATTTTCACACCAGGTAGTGTTTTGTCCAGTATGCATAAAATAAATCGACACATGTTTTTATAAGTATCTGTCTCTTTCAAGCCAAATGATTCTATAATTCTATGATACTAAGTATCTCCCATGGAAATAAATCTTTAATGTCCTTTGCCTATCATGCAGCCGCAGTGAATTGGAAACATGGAGTTTGTGTTTACTTATCCTCTTTAAGCTGAAGAATTTAAATCACTCTGAACACATTAACAATGTCTGAAGTTATTCTTCTGATATAGAATTTTCTCAGTTTGGCTTTCCTGGACCTGAGTAAGAGACTTGTAAGAGACATGTAAGAGACTTGGGCATGTAAGAGACTTGTTCATGAGCACAGGCCACATCTGTTCTTGACAATAGTGGAGATTTTCAGTGAGGGACAGTGAGGGATGGTCACTTGTGAAACCACCCCATGTAAATGAGAAGCACCAATTTAAATAATGATGCAATAATACATTTTACTCTGATTATTGTTGGTTTGGTTTTGTGGTTCTTTTTTTTTTTTTTTTAATACTTCTAGGGAGTCGCTCAATCCTGTAGCCTGATAAGGGTGAGTCCACCACAGCTCCATGTGGTGGGGTCCAACTTGTCATGAGGCTGAACATGTATTCCCAGTAGGCACATGCATACAGAGTTTATGTATACACCACATGCATAGGTATATACAGGGTTGGCCACACAGATCACAGATGGACACCTACAGCACTCACACAAACACAGACAGCACCACTGGAGCATTCTGCTCTCCCCTCTGACTGAGCAGGATGGAGGTCTATCAGGGGAAATATTTAATATACATATGTATGTATAGTGTGTACGTCTCTAGCAGCTAAGCTCAGAAACTTAGTCTGCCCAGTAGCTGCCCCTGGATCCCAGTCTTCCCAGTAGCCAGTACCTGGGTATATGAGTCCTTGGGGACACAATCCCACTCTATTTGCTGGTACAGACCTCCTTGCACACACTCTCAATAAACCACCATACCATATAGCATCTTCAGAAGAAATGTGGGACCTCCTGGTACCCCCAGTAGCCACCTCCTCCAAGTTCATCACTCCAAAACACACAATCTCTCTGGCTCCTAGGCCACCTCACCTACTCAACAGTTCATACCTCTTGATCTTCACTAGCACATACAGGTGTTCATATGCATATCTGCAGCTGAACCGGGTGCTGCACCTCTGACCCCTGGTCTCAGACCTGTGGTTGCATTCAGACTGCCATACACACACATGCACACAGATGAGACATTTTCTCATCCAGGAAAGAAGTAGAAAGGAATTGAATAGGAAGATAGGACAGCCTGTGCTGATCAGGCACAGGGCATTGCCAGACAAGTATACTGACCTGCAAAGTACTTATACACAAACAGCTTGTTCTATACACTTCTGTTTCTATTTTCTTAAGCCTGCTTGTCCTCAAAAATACCTCAATCCCCCTCTTCCCCTGCCTTTGCTTTCTCCTCTAACATTCCCATAGTAAATCTACAGTCCCAAAATGCCTTTTCCTGCATCTCATATTAAATCTCATAGCTCCACAGGCAGTAACCATCCCTCAGTCCAAAAGACGTTCTAGAGATCTACTGCAAAGTGTACCCTGGCCAGTGGGCTGAGGGTTCTCCAGGACAGCCCTGGGAGCATCTGGGTTGGTGTTCATGTCCCCGGGAGGGCACTGGGGTTACCCCAACTGCCATCCTTCCCTGTGCTTTTTTGTGTGTGTGGAGATGAGATTTTTATTGTGTAAGTGAACAAACTCCACTAGTATAAATCACCTGTTTGCATCAATGCTAGTAGGATTGCAGTAAACTTGTTGTAATAATACACTTGAATATGTTTGGTCCAATGCTCTGCTTGTATGAACTGCCATATCTCCACTGGCATCACAGAAACAATGACAATTGTTCCTGGCTGGTGTAGCCTCGCTCCTGAGCCTGGGAACATACTCCAGCAAGTCTTTCATTCCCTGAGCCATTAGGCATTTGCAGATGTAAGTTTTATTTTGTTCTCTCTGATGCTAGAGAGGTAGAGGACAGCAAATTCCTTTTTGAGGTCATATGAGAAGGAAACTAATAAGGTCATGTACTTTTGTTTCTGTGTTTTGTTGCATTCTCCTCCTTGTTCATCATGACACAGGAAAGTGTTATGGACAGAGATACAGAAATACAAGGGGAGAAAGAGACGGTGAATGCTTATGCAACAAAGCATTGTATATTTCAGATGTTGCATTTAAATTCTCACTTGTTTTTCAGGTTTTTCATTATGTACTTTAACAAAGCTCCCTTGATATTATGAAATCAGATCAATCTCAAAAATAATTGCTAAAACGAGTGTGGCTTCTTTTCCTAATATTTCAAATCTTATTTTTCTAGATTAACTCATCCATTTTGCAGTCTTCTGTTCATAGAAACCCTTACCTGGTCTCAGAAACTCAAATGTCTCCTAAGTTAGTTTTATAAAAGTAAATATTTAACAGATGCAGGACTGCACCTTGAAACTGTAGAGGAACGTATTTTAACATCTTACCCTTTCACAATGATGTTTTCATCTTCTCAGGTGGTGAACACATGTGCTGTCTTTCTAATTTCATTACATATATATCAAAGAACAGATATGAATAAAGGTAATACCATAGTGACAACTAACTTGTTCCCTTTTGTCGTGTGGAATCACTTTCTGCGAGTTTGCTGAAAACTGGAGACTCTACTTGCAATAATGAGAAAGTTTGTCAGCAGTGTTCTTTGAGTGGTCACCGTAGCAGGAAAATTGCTACAGTGATTTGGGAACCACTGTATGTGAAGTTTCCTATTCTGTTCTTCTGAAGTCAGTGGTAAACATCACTATGGCTGCAGTGAGATCGGAACCTGATTGTATTCAAATAAATGTGGTTCAGATGAACCTAGGGTTCTGCATGTGCATACATAACCCTCCATCCTTCCCATCACCCTCCAAACCTTGCTCATGGGTCCACAGATATGAAATTAAATATAAGCATGTTGTTAAGTCAAGTATGAACCTCCACTTTACATGGTTGCTATATTAAAATCATGCCCAGAAAGGTCCAGAGAAGCAGCATTATCTATCAGTCACCTAGGAACATAATCTTAGAAGCTGAGATAAACCATGCATAGCTACTGACTGTGGTTGAGTGATGTCCTCTCAAAATACAACCTGGACCATTGAAATTGATGTGCATTTAATGAATTACAAAATTATTAACTGAATTTTCAGCATTCACACCCACACATAGTGTGAAATTTTCCATCAGAACAGCTATGTATTCATTTCCTTATTAAAATCCTTTTTTTTTTTCATGTATCCATAAACTTCAGAAAAGATACTTAAGCAATTTTCCCATATACCTTTCTTTACCATTCCAGCACAACCTGATTGAAGTGTAATTGGAGCCAGATGGCAAATGCAAAACCTTTTTATGGCAAACTTGTTAAAGTAAATCCTCATGTTTTTTTTTTTTTTCCCTTCAGCTTCATCTTAGCTTTTCATTTTTTAAGAATTTAAGTTTCATAAAAAAAGAAATCAAGCTTTTGTTGCAAAAGTTTCAGCTTTTGCTCACCAAAGTGATGGATTTTTTTTCCTCAAAAGTGTCAGGTGTATGAAAACCAATGTTTTCTATGACACAGTGCAGGAGGTCTGTCATCTGTGGGGCATCAGCATAACAAACACCCACAGACACAGTGGCCATCAACCTACTTAACAGTCCCAGGCAAGGAGAGAAGCTTCAGATAGGTTGCAGAATGGATGAGGTGGGAATGGACCTCTGGAGACCATCTAGTCCTAGAAGACCTAGAGGTCATGTTTTCCTCCCTACTGTTATGACAGCACTACTTGGGAACAGTGAAAGACACTCAGGTGAAGGGAGTATGACAGTTGGTGCCTTCAAAGCTCATGTCTTCACAGCTCTGTGAGCTTCTCCATACAAAGAACCTGCAGCATGTCTTCCAGCTAGAGGGAGAGATGAGCAGAAAATGCCCCTTCTTTTTTCTGTTCCTTGGCTTTTGATTGGGATGGGGGACGTGTGCAAGAAAGGGGTCACATGGTTGTACTTTCTTCCTGGGTGGCAGTGTCTGTTCTAGGAAAGATCTGGGAGGAAGAGGAGTGAGGTACAAGACCTTCCCTTTTTCCTTTGAGCATTTAATCTTGGTGAAATTTATTTACTGATCAGTCCTTCTCACTTCCCCACATCTCTTGAACCAACTTATCCTGACTGTTGTGTTCTGAAAATTGGGGGAATTTTCCTCTCATTCTCTCTCTAGTCAGAAGGAACCAACTCTGAAAGAGCAAGTAGTCCGGAGGAAGATATATATAAAATTGTTTGTATGTACTCTTCAACTTACTAGATGGTGGACCCCCATTCACTATCCCAGGTAAATCAGTGAAGAATGTAATCAGGAGATGATGCCTGGATCTCCTTGCTCACTGGTTAATTAACGAACTTGAGTTCGGGTTAAGTTAGGCACTCTGAATTCAAGTTCTGTTGGATATCTGAATGTATATTGAGATAACTGTGTGCTGCTGTGCTCTGACGACTGTCAATTTGTCCTGGGTAGTGGTTTCTGTCAATCAGGGGCAAGCAGCTGTACTTCATGGGCCAAGAGAGAAAATGTCCAGGATATATTTCAATGGTGAGCAATCCCAAATAGATTCCCAAATAGCTTGGATGAGAAAGCTTTGTATCAGCTGCAGGAACTGTCAAATTTTTATCCTAGGTTATGACCCTTTGGACTTAAATAGAAATAAATGAGGAATGAGTAAGACAAACAAGGCAAAAAAATGTAAGAAATAGCAAATGTTTGGGGATATAATAAACGAAAAACCAAACAATCACCCATGTGACATCCCCAAATCTGCCTGCCAAGCATGTGATTTACATCTTCTGCAAGAGGATTTAAAAGCAATGTCTAATAATGTATTTGATTCTCTTAACCCTCTCCCCTTTTGTTACCTCTATCCATGACATCGAAGAGCACAGCTGGAGCCCCCCAAGCTAACTGAAGTCATATGATGCTCTGAGGGCAGCCAAACATCCCAAAAGCAACAAGAGGCTGACAGGCTGAGCAGCCCAATAAGACAGCAAAATGCTTTTTAGACAGAAAGGGAAACAGAAAGATGAGGTGGAGAAAGGGGATGGGATGTGTGTGGGGGTACAGACAAATAAAATTTGTCATGTCAATAAAAATATTATTTTTAAAGAAATATTGCATGTTTTTATTTTTGTTTTCTGTTATGATGGAGGAGCCATACTGAACTATTTGTGGTATGTGAAGTATTGGAAAAATAAACCTGGACAGAAGAGAGGCACAGATGTTTTCTATGTTCAATTAAAAAAAAAAAAAAAATGTTCTCGGTCACCACCCTTTGCTGCAGGATACATCTCTGTGAGCCACATAATAAACATCCTCCTGTGCATTTTGGGGTCTGTGTGGATCAGTGCTGCTGAGCCAGGGAAGAGAAGGCAGGTCTGCTCAGGACCTCCTACTGGAGCAGCACTGCAGTGCTACCCGGCAGACACCAAAAGCGTCCTCTCTTAACATTTCCAGTAGGGCAAATTACACAGGGGACAAGCATGGCTATGCTAGGACATGCATTAATGCCACCATCAGCAAAAATTGTTCTTTCCTGGTATGAATAAAGACTAAATTAGAGGTTGGCTACAATAATTGAAATGCCATGAAAAGCAAGTGCATAATGGTTAATATCTGTGTCTGAACACTAGAGCAAAACCCAGCCTAAGAGGTCAGAAGGACTGTTCCTTGATTTGAGTCCAAGTAACTGCAATGCCAGTCAAAACTGGCAGCACAGACCGAAACAGTGAAGCCAGCTATGGAGAGGGGCTCCTACTCCTTTGCCTTGCTGAGATGGTGATAAGAAATGAAGGATTTCCATAGTTGTCAAATCTCCACAGTACTACCTAACTTTGCAATTTAGGGCAGTTTTTAATTTGAGGTGTGTGGTTTTTTTTTTTCCCAGAACAGTCACATGATCGTTATGGAAATATGAAAATTAGTTTGAACCTTGAGCTTCAGAAAGTGAATTATACTTTGCATAGGAAAAACACAAATACAAAAAACTTATTTTTAATTATTTTGCTCATTCATATCTGGATCTTTATATCAGTGCAGCAAACGAGGACTGGGAGTGCTGTATCTTTCCTCAAGATACTTTATTTGAGCTGCATTGTCACTCAAAATGCCTTTCCCTCTTTCCAGAATGGCATCAAGCTGTTGAAGTCCCAGTTCTGCAGTCCTCATGGCTGCAGTTTAAAAGCACACCATGGTCAACAGTGTTTGTAATAATGAAAACCAGGTTCAGATATGAGAAAGTTCAATGGGGTGTGCACAATGTTTAAAAAAGAAGAAAGTTTACAGATTAGTGGAGAAAAAGTATAAACAAAAATGTACCAGGTCATCAAGCTGCTGTGTGGGAGGATCTGTTTTAGGAGGGAAGCACATCCCAGCAGAAGACTAAATCTGGAAAGAGAAGCATAAAATCTGCAGTGGAAGGAATCACAAATTTCTGGTAGTCAATTCAAGATATCAATGATTAAGAAGATAAGAATAACACATGCTTATGAACGTCATTTTTAAATGAGGTGGTAGAGGGAAAAGTAAAACTAAGGGAAATAATGGGTGAGGGAGGAACTGCATAATAGACAAAGGAGAAGCGAGAAGTACAGGAGAAAGAGAAGCTGAGGCAAGCAGAGTGGAGGGACTGCTCTCTCCTTATTGCACCATATCATCATTAGGCCGTATGAGAGGTTTGGTCAATGCTCCCGTTGAAATCAATAGGGTTTTCAAGGCTGCAAGTTTGTGCAGGACTTTGAAGGCGTACAGAATCATGATCCATCTGTTCAGAAATTACATCTGAAAGTCTCTTTTCTTTCCTGAGGAATGTGCCCTCTGACTTGACTCTCACCATCACACAAACACACACACACAGAGTCTTGTGGAGGTGACCCTTGCCTGCCTGTCTAGTGGTTCTAAGCTTTGCATGTTTTGAAAAAAGATTGAGGACTACCAAAAGCTTACCATCCCAATAAAAGAAATTCCAACCTCAACACCTCTTAAGAACAAACCACGGAGGTTATAAACACCCTTTTGGGTATAGTACTTGTTTTATTAGCAATTTTCCAGAGCTGTCAGCTTGGTGCATTCAATCATTGCTAAATTAATGTTCAATGCTGGAAGAAAATGTGGGATGCAGTGAATGAGTATACACATTTTGGCAGAAGAGAAGAATCTGTGGGATTGCCTACAGCCTAACAGCTATCCCCAAGTTCCCAGAGTAAAGTTAATATTTTATACTCTGCTCCAGCTTCTGCCAAAGCATAAAAATCCACTCAAGTCTTTCTGTGCCGTATTGCACCGTGGTGTAGGATTTTTTTTGGACAATTCGGAAATACACCAGTGAAAGTGTTTGTGTTTATGGAGGCAAATTTGTGGTCAAATTTTTACTGTTATGTGGTGCTAGTCTTGATTTCCTTGTATGTATGAGGGATTTGTATGTATGAGGGATTTGTATGGCGTGACATGCTGGCAGTTGCGGTGTAGGGCAGACAGAGGACAGGGAAGCCCATGTGAAGCAGAGGTGGATAACATAGAACAGTCACTGTTCGGTGTTCACTGCAAATTCCTCTCCAAAATAACTGGAGAGATGAATCCTTTACACTTAGAATCTGCAAGTTTTCCTGAATTTGTGTAGGAAGGAATTCCATTAATTTATGTGTAGGAAGGCATTGGGTATCTTAATGTTTTAATTTTAACATCTTCACCATAAACTTGGATTCCCAAATGAGAGATATTTTTCTACGTTAGCATGATTATTCTTATGCAGTAAACATACAGTGATGAATTCTTGAAATAAGGGAGCTGAATTAAAAGCTTTGCAGGTGATTTATCTTAAAAATGCCTCTTTTTAAAATCTGTTTAAACTCACACTTCTTTGGCATTTGGCATCTATCTGAGAGAATTTAGCAGTCATCTGTGTCAATCTGACACAACAACTGGGTTATATATGTGTATATTAGGTTACGGGAAATAAGAAGCATGATTGGCTTTAATGTCAATATGGTGTATATGAGAGACATCTCCACTGCAGTCTATAGATCTACATTAGCACAAAAATACCATGATGCTAGAAAGACAGATTTAGAGAGCCTTGTACTGGGGTCTTTCAGAGAAGCATGAAAAGAGCTCCCTCAGAAAAAATCAGCCAATTAGTTCAGTTAATTTAATGGAAAAATCCACTATCATGACACATGCAGACATAATTAATTTCATGGTGACCAGGTTATCATAAAATAATAATGCTGTGTTACACTGGAGATCCTAGTTGAATGCAATTGCAGATATATTGATTTTGTAGTATCATTCCACTGCTAGATTGTTTACCTTGCTACCCTGAATGAAAAAAAAAAAATGTCAAAACCACACAGAAAGGAGGGATCTACAGAGGCCAGGGATGACTTTTTACATTGGATTTTGAAATATCTAATGTTGATTAAATTTTAATTTTGTGAAAAACGCTAATCACTCACATGGTTAATGATTTCCTGGGATTTTTTTTTTAATGTTTTAATTGTGATATCAAGCAACTAGAACAATGAAATAAAACATTGAATTAAAATGCAATTTCAATATAATTAGAAATTTTCTATCAGAAATTCTTAGAAAAATAGAAGATATTAAATTCAATTCCAGGAAAACAAATCACAAAGATATTTGATTCTGGAAGTGTTGGATATTGTGAAGAAACATTCTGAAAATTCTGTCATAACTTCTCCAGAAAGCTTTAACAGAAACTTTTTCCACACTGGAAAGTGTTGTGTGTGTAAACCACCTTTCACATATCTCATTTCAGTATTTCATGCCCACGCAACCAGTGTGCATCTTCTTTTATATTCTTTTAATTATGCATTAATCTGTGGCTTTGTTGATATCTCTGCCTGGAAATCTGATTTGCCACAAAGTTTGTGAGACCCGAGAAATCCTATTCTGGTTCAGTCTGTAGCAATGATGGCATAAATGGGGTGAAACACTTTAGATCTGCCATAAGGCAGTCAGCACTTCAGATTCAAGTATATTTAGCTTAAATGTTCGTGGTCTATTCATTTAAAATGTTCACACTGTGGAGAAGATTTTTGAGAAAGGCTGAGGACTGCCTGTATGTCCTTGGTTTCCAACTTAGGAGCCAATGCTCCTTCACTGTCAGTACCATCAGATTTAACAGGTGAAAAGAGACCATTTTAAAAAATATTAAAGCTATTTGCCTACTATGTGAATAGATGGAATATTCTTAGTGGGGCAAATAATTGAGAAATTCAGAGCCCTACAACAGTCAGGAAAGGGCTTTATTTAAATACCTGCAGTTCTGTAAGTCTGGTCAATTGATCCTGGATAAAAAGAATGTTGTTGGTATCTCAGTAAGCCAGTTAATATGAATTAGACTAAAACATTTCAGAGGTAATGGGGACAAGTGGGTTAGCCAAAAAATGCATTAAGAAAATATGCTTTAAAAAATGTAACTTTGCAAAGCTGTCAGCACGAGGAGGGTGGGCGTCACGCCAAATGGAACTGCAACATCTTCCTGACAACTTTCAGGTTCCATTAGCAACTGAGGATGCCTGTGAATTCAGTGTTATATCCATTAGCGAGCAATTCATGCATGTCTTTATTAACTGAATCTCTATCCATCCCACAGACTAATTTTGCTTCTATTAGAATGACACAAGGAAAAACGTGCAACCAAACACAACTGAATTCATTCTTCTTTTGCATCTACAGTAAAAGACATGCTTGAATGCAACTACTGTCTTAAGAAGAAAATGTAGTGGATTTTTTTGGGGGCCAAGCTGTGATTTGGCTACAGGTTATACTGAAATAGCAGCCAAGGTCACAGATGCATCCTTCTCCCTGCTCCTGCCTGCTGTATTACACACCAGAGCCATGCATAAACACAATCTTTACATTCAGGGAAGTAAGTACAGGGACTGTGCTCTTCTTATTTCCCTAAGGTGAGATTTCAAAAAGCTTGTAAGAGCCTGAAATCCAAGATTGCTGGCTGTCAGTTGCCTGAGTCTAAAACATCAGTCCAGACCTCACTTCTACTCACCCTCTGGAAGTTCATGCAAGTTTCCCAAAAGAGAAGTCACATTCCTAAGATTTGATGTCTAAGCACTCTAAATATAGTCATGAAGGCAGAAGAAGAACAATTACAAGGGACCATGATACTGTAATGCAATAGGTAACCCTAGGGTCTGCAGTCAGGATTATTATTTTCTTTTTTAACCAATTACTAAGGGCAAGGGGAGGTGGAAGATACCCTATTATGTAGTTTATGTCATGCTATTTGGAAGATTAGTTTTGAACCCCCAGGCCAAGGAGAAATTTTGATCTCAGTCTCTCTCTTCCTGCATGATTGCTCTAGGCATTAGCCATGATGGAAAGACCACAGAAATGCTATGATCATCTGAATGTGACTGACATATCTTGCACTGAATTCATTGTGTTGGGGTGATGTTAGACATGCTCTGAGCAAGCCTGATCGTTAAAGCTGCTCAGAGGAGCTGGCTGCTTGGCACACCGTGTAAATTCCAGGTGACCTCAAGGAGATGGGTGTTCAGATGTTCATCTCAGCAGGCACAATGCAAATACCATAGAAATTACTTCATGAAAACTGGTCTCATACTATGCCCCTACCAAACTGGACATTCCCTTAGGTCTCCTTTGTGGCCAATATGATGTCCCCATGGTCCTGAAATATTTATTTCAGCACGCCTGCAATAATGTGAAGGTTGTGCCGTAGCTCAGTGGTTCTTTTACACCAGAAATCTAAGGGCAAGTGTTTTATGTTCTGGGACAATACAGCAGAGTAAAAGAAGGTGTACGTGAAGATGGAAAGCCGGCTGCCGTAGTGCTGAAGGACTGTAAGAGACAGAGGACTAAAGCTAGTGTCTTCCATACTGCTTCCATACTGCAGTTGCTGGACAGAACCTTCCCCAGAACTGGACACAAGCTTTGTTTTGGAGGGAAATAGTTAACTCTCTAAACATTTCAGGAGCACACTATTTCTCACATAGTGCATGGGCCCCAGGAAAAGTGGAACAAGAATTGAGAAACTGAGCTATTTGCTAGACTAGAAATATGCTCAGGTGCTAACACACTTACATAGGGGCATTTTATTACTTTCTTGCACTCCTGTAGTGCAGGGGATTGGAGTGGGTGGTGGGAGGCAAAACTAGGGCTCCCTCTCCTTCTCTACCAATCCTCTGCACATGACAGTGGCTGTGACCTATTATGGGTCTATTAGCACTATTCCCCGAACTATAGGAGGAATTCTCTGAGGGGAGTTTAGAAATAATCTTAGCTTGTACCCAAGGGGCACCTCCCCAGAGAAGTTCTGGGCTCTGGCTAGCATGTGAAATAGTCAGCACAGACACTTTTTTTTCATGCTGTGTATTTTAGCCCAGCTCTCCTAGGAGTCTGGAGATGTGTAGTTACTTTTTTACCCTTCCCCCACTACCCCTTTCTTTTTTTTTGTTCCTTTTTCTCTCCCCTTCCATTTTTTGCTTGCATTAAGACTGAAGCCTGCAATGGTAACTGTATTTGCATTCCTGTCAGCATAACAGAATAGGAACACATTGAAAAGGCTGACTTTCTTAATTACAGCAATAAGGGGTTTGAAGGTGTAATACTATTTCTTTCAGCTACAGAAATATGATGTGCAGGGCAAAGTCAATTCTAAGAATGCCAAGCGATCTGTCATGCTCCTCAGCTGTTCATGTTTTAGCAGAATGGAAAAATACATTTCTGTAGAGATTGTTGCAAAGAGAAATATCTTTTTCCAACAGAGTTTTATATGTATGTAGTAATACTTTATGTAACAACATAAAGTTCCACTGCTGCATTATATGGAGACAACTTTAGAAGAAAATAAAAATTAAAAAAAAATCTGCACCCAGTTTTTTGATGCATAAGTAAATCAAGACTCTGAGAATGAAACATGATTAGGCATAGTGCTCAAAAAAAGACAGCCAGTGTAGTACAAATTACGGTGTACCACATCAAAGGAAACCGAGGAACACAAAATCCACAGGGCAGCTTGAATAAGTTATTTAGAACAGGACCATAACCGGGATCTGAGGCTACATTTTGAGAAATGTCAGTGTATCCTACTAGATATTTTTCAGGTGGACAGCAAGACTATACAGAATAAATATGACACTTGATAAGCACCAGTCATGGAATTGCAGTGTTTCACTGCAGTCTTTATTGGTCCAAAGCTGGCTTCCCTTGAAGTACTACCAGGCTACCCACTGCTTGTGCAAGTTGATTGAATGAAAAATGGAGCTCAGAGCTAACAGGGCTCACACAAGAAATGTGAAAAGCTGTCAGGATGTCCTGAAATGTAGTAGCAATTCATTTAGCATTCATGTACTTGTGTAATTTGTTTCAAAGGCTCCTATCTTCTGTGTGGGGTGCTGTAGCAGTGACTCAGGTATGCTTGGGCATACAGAAGCTCCTCATCCTCAGTTAGGCTCCAAATCATCAACCTTGGAAGCTGGGTGGTTATCTAGGCTGTGCCTCCATCACAGAGAGTCCCCACACAAATGGACAACCATAAGGGCTCTGCCACAGCCACTGGCTCTCTGAGGCTGCACTCTGCCATATGAGTGATTTTATTCTAAAATCCAAACTACACACATCAGTGAAAGCTTCATTTTAATGGCAAGCACAAATAAAGTAGAGAATAGACTGGAAATCAGATATACCATGGGCCATGTAAAGTTGTCAGCAAAGTTAAAGTTGAGGCATGACCATTTTCAGGCTGACAGTTAGCACACCTATGTTGAGTGCCTGCATTCAGTTATCTTCCTTCAGGCTTGCATCAGTCTCTTCCAGAGTGCCTCAAATGCCTGAGATACACCAGGCGTCTGCCTGTGGATCACACTATAATGCTGGTAGGCTTCCAAGCATTAGGAGAATTAACTTGCTTATTCTAAGCATTTTGTTATTTTAAATTAATTAAACATTCTGAATCATACAAAGAAATCATCTACATGTAGTCTCATTGTAATGATGTTTTTCTTATCTGTCTCACGCTTCTAAAGTACTGAATCTCTAATATTCAGGTGCATATGGTGCTACATTTTTAGAGAGGAAACAAACAAAACCTTTCTTTTTGATCATAACTGCCCTCTTTTATAATGAATGAGTATGGTAAAACATATTTCCTGTAAAAATAACATGGAGGGGAAGCAAGAAACTAAAGTATTAGATTTTTTGATAAGTTAATACTTTAAAATAAAAAAGATGGAGTTGATAATAGACATGTTTTCTATTTCCTCCTCAAAAGCCTTAGAGCTTATTATATGGATCCCTATAGGATAGAGGTTTCTTTCCAGTGGCACAAGTAGGGTAAGAGAGTGAGAGACACATTCTTGTTCTTTATCAGACTTTTATACAGAAGGTGTGTGCTCATATTCCAGAGTGAGGAAAAAAATCAGTCAAATTTTACATATTTAATTTAAATTGGCAGTTTGTTGGAATTTAGATACATTTTTTTCTATTAAATAATGCCTTTTAGTACATCCATATCTATAGCTCTGAATACACAGTGGTCATGTAATGCCAGTTTGAGGTGCTTCTGTTGACAGCACCATACTGTAGTTTCATGCCAACACTTGCTATAGAATTCTTACTGAATTACCCTCTTGTCTTCCCACAGCCCCATGCTGTCTAAGCCTTTGTTTAATAACCATATGCTGTATTGTTTGAGAACTTCATGTATACATGTATGTTTGTATGTACCACTCTGAATCAGGTTTCCCTTTATTTGGAAAAAAAAAAAAACAACCAAACAACAAAGCCCAACCCAAAACATAAAGAAAACTTGTTTAAATGAACTCTTTATTGGGATGATTTCAAATACGTTGACATCTACCTATATTTTTATTTGGAAAATGAATCAAGAATAATTAAATGGGAATGGTAACATCTGTCACCAATCAATGGACTCACAGTAAAATTAAATTGGTATTTTTTTCCTAAAATCCGCTTTTTTCATCTGATGCCGTTCATTGAGATCAGATGCATTTCACTCTAGCTGTGTCAGATCTTAGAATTACATAAGTAATAAAGTCCTGAAGGCCAATGGCATGGGAACAATGGAATGCGTAACAATATAATCAGCAGCAAAATCTATATTTAATGTGTGGCATTCTAATGATGTAAAATATGATGATCTTAAAACCTCTTTGTTCTTTCTTGCCAGGTTCTATGACTGCTAAGAGTTTTTAATCTCATGCCATTTTATCTTAGCTGTTCCCTTTTTTTTTCTGACTTTGGAAATTATTATATAACACACATGAAGGAGACAAGTGAGGGAGCATAAAAATGGATAAAACAGTCTATAGTGTGTTTGGCAAGTGTTAAGCAGAGCCAACAATTTTTTTAACTTGACAGTCTTTTAATCTTCTGAATGAACACAGAAAGAGGTTTTCTTGCTTCAAAAACTACCATGGCATTCAATAGCAACCATTTTATTGCTGAGATAGTTGAGATCTATCACTTTTGAAATGAAAATGTTTCTTTACAAGAAGGGAAAAATTCCAGGTCACTCCAACAAATTCCAGCTTTACTCTAGTAAAGAACTGATACAGCTTTTTATACTGTTCCCATTTATAGTAATAATAATAAGCCTGCCACTATGTTAAACCAAAGTCAAGGGGATGGTGCTAAGAAAACAACAGGAAAGACAGGAAGCTTATAAATAAAGAGGATCCCTCTATCACAAGGCCTTAAGTCAGGGACAAAAGGCCAAACATGGCAAAAACATTCAGAAACCAATCCAGAACCCTGTGGAAGCCAGATGGGTTTTGTGGATGGGGGAATTAGTTTACTTGAGCTAGTGTAGGATTATGATCTTAATTTACTCTGATGAATTCAAGTAGAAAGAATCAACAAACACATTGGGGGTCTGGAAGAAAATCTCTTAGGGTAGGATTCATCTCACATAACTTTGGCCACTTATAGTTGGGCAACAGCCCTGAGCTCCTTGTGTCAGGTCTATCAGCCGAGAGGAACTTGAATTGAACCTCTCTTTTCCCAGGAGCTGTTGATTACTTAGGTTAAACAGCCTATCTTTTAAGTAGGTAAATTAGGCTAGGTAAATCCTGTCCCAAAAATCTTTTATCAACTGGCTTTTTCTGTAGCATATCTTCATCAGCTAGTGGCTAGGGATGAAAGCCTCTCTGAAAAAAGTGTTTGTGGGCCAAGCCATGTGCCTGGGACTTCCAACACTGACTGCAGAAGGGCTGAGTGTCCATTGACTCTTTTTTTTTCTAGAGTAAGTAGAAAAAGAAGCTTTGGTCAGGGACCAGTAAGGATGTAGGATTTCTTTCCTGATGAGGGGGTCTTAGAATAGTCCACAATGAAAATGGGGAAGGAATTCCCTCTAAGCCACACAGGTATGTGTGGAGAGGTGCAATGCAGGTAACTGCACACTATTTGTGCAGCAGTTCATTCCTCCACTGGCTTGCTTAGGTAAGAGCATTCCTCCAGATACACACACTAAACCATCCCTAGGAAATCCACCCAGATGTTCGTCTATCTGGGCTTTTCAATAAGTTGACAGGTCATTTTCCTTCAAAAGAACATGAATATATCCTTGGCTTTTTTAGACTTTTCTGTCTTATCTTGTGTGTGCTTGGAGAACCATGCTGATAGTGGGTGGAGTGAAGCCTGCCGCATGAAGAAGGAGGCTCCTGAGGGGAGCAGGGGAGTTGCTTCCAACAATAGAGAAAAGCCAAGTCTGAAAGGAGTTAAAAAGACTGAGGCTTTATTCGAGAGACAAAGGAGATGGCAGTGCTTGTTCAAATCTAAGAAACCAGTAAGAATTGCAGGACTAGGAAGTGGGAGTGCAGGAAAGGGTGTGATGGGGACGGAGGAGATTTGTATTCAAACAGTTTCAGTCTACTGCACAAAATAGTCTGAGCTAACTGAATTTAAAGAGATGCCTTGTTCTTGCTTTAAAAATTGGAAACCTTGCAGTATCTCTTGGTGCACTCACTTTCCAGAAACAGTGGGGCAATTCTGTCTCCAAGTCCTGGCCAAGCTGGGGCCCTGCTGCAGATAAAAGCACAGGTTTGAGGAGGACAGGATGGCAGAACTGTTAGCAGCACATGGAAGATGAAAAGAAATCAGATCTCAAGGCTGGAGCTTTGGAGATTGAGGGCCACTCTGTGTGCTGGATCTCACATGCTTCTTTTCCACTCAGATATTGTGTGCATACAGATTTTGAGAACATTCTGTGTTTACAGAGGTTTCTCCATATATTACAAGCAACACATAGCTATTTCTGCATACCCAGAAACCTCAGATCCATCTGATGTGCACACATGGAGAAATTCTACCACACACTTGTGAGACTTTCATTAGAGTTGTGCAGTTTCCAGAAAAAAATGGATGGCCTTATGGTACATGGATGTATCAATGACACAGCACTTGCAGACTATTTGCAATGCTTCCAAAATGCTAGAACTACAGCACATACTCTGCAATAAAGATTTGCATGTGTACAGCCAGTTGTACTTGTCCAAAGGTGCTGAACTTACCCAGTATCTGCAGACCATAAGGGAAGCATTTTCTTCTTCCCAGAAGCATTGGATTTACTGTGCATATAAAATGTGGTGCATGTGTCCATTTTTTTTTCCTGTGGGAACACCTGAGCAGAACTATGGGAGTGATAGACAAGTATTTTTCTTCTGATTCAACTAGACATTATTAATCTATTCATTTTCTTCTGCCTTGAAGAAAAAGTCTGTGACAAATGGCAGTTTGGTAGGCATGGGACAGTTCTCTATGGCAATGACAGTGCTCTGCGGTGGGATGGGTAGTCCAGCAGCTGGCTGAGCTAGGGAGCATGGCAGGGCTTCCACCCACTCTAGAGCATGGTGGCTTGCTGCTCTCTGCTCCCCCATTACCCAGGGAGCCAGGTAAGTACTCAGTGTTTTTAGTCCCATGGGGGAGGAGAGGAGAAGCTTCAGTGATATTCTGCAGGAAAGATAGAACTATCAGAAGTTCAGGTGAGCATAGAAGCGAGAGGGAAAAGCAAAAGCTATGGAAGAAATTTCACTTTCTTAGCTTGATACTCTGATGTATTACAGTGTGGGATATTTCAGCACACTGGTATTTTGTTGGGTTTTGGGTTTGTGGATTTTTTGTGTGGTTTAAAAATTTATTTGTTTATTATTTATTTAAATGCACGAATAAATCGAAAGTCAAACCTTACATTTAGAAAAAAGAAACATAATTATTATCCCCTGTGGTATGTGTGCAAGCAGCAGGCTCCCCAGAGCACTTCTGAAGGATGTACTAGGAGACATGGAAAATACACATTTGCATGGAGTGCCCACTGGAGAGTCTCCAACCACTTTGCAGACTCCTGGAACTGCAGAGAGCACATTTCAGTCTGCACCAGAAGTCAAACTCACCCTTTCTGGCATAAGCAGGTGAACAGCTCCACTGTACGTATGTGCAAAGCAGATTAAAAGATCAGTTTAATAATTTTTATGAAAAGTTGTCGCTACATATGGCAAAGTCATTTTCACATCTAGACTCTCAACCATTTGCTTTTTAGTTCTGTAAAGGGAATAAAAGCAATTGGACTAATTAATTAACAAATTGCCTTTGTAAACCAAAGTAATTTTTAAATGGTGCAAGATCAGAAAAGTTTTATTTTTCTTGATCTTCTATAGCTAATGGTGTCCAAACTAATATATATATATTTAATTTCAGTATTATAAATGGGTCTCGAACTGAGCTTTTATTCACCAATTCATAGCTGGAAGCCAATTCCAATATCCAAGTTATAAAAAAATCCCTGAAAACTGTAACTTATAATGGAAAAGCTCAAGTTGCCGAAGCTGTGATGAAGTAAATATGCCACTATAATAACACAAAATATACTTTTTTCTATATTCTGAGCCTCATCACAATCTTTCTGAGAGGAATTCATATTTCTAGAGTAGAATTTCCCAGTGGAATGTGTATTCTTCATAATATTGATAAATTAAACCCCTGTTTCATTCAGATGGAGATTTTTTTAGTTCTTATTTACATAATTTAATGTTCTGAACAGCCTTTTAAATACTGCATATTAAGTATTGGCCACTTTGCTGTCTTATTTCCAGTAAAAGTTACTAACAATGATGTTAAAATTTGACTAAATTTCTTTTTATTATGTCATCCAGAGAAACTTTCCTGCATAGCAGACCATACACTTTCCTTAATCTTGGCATTTTGCTCCTCAGCTGCCGTCATTCCATCTGAAGCATTTACTTTGAAATGCCTGCCAAATATTTTTGCCCCAGTACCACAATAAGAGTGCAGCAATGTGGGAGTGATTCAACCTGGTGCGTTTACAATGAGAGCAACCTACAGAGAAACATGTTCAGGGAAATGGTCTGTGTGCTAGGTTCTCTTATTGAAATCCAAATACTAAGCAGATCTGCTACACATCCTTAATGGTCATGCTTTTATTCTTCTAAGCTATTATTTCTTTTCATAAAGAAGTCAGCTTGGATATGAGTTGTTTGTGTTTGGGTTTTTTTTGTTGTTGTTTACTTTTAGAAATTAAATTCAAAATAAGTACACTCTAGAAAGAGTTGCATTGGGCAACGTCCTCAGTAGTGCATAGTTTTAGTGAGGTGAGTGGAGCTCTCCTCATTCACACTTGTTGTCTCTCTGGCCCCTTTCTGTGGATAGTTAACTCTTTCAGAGGTGCTGAGGTTGTTTTGGCAGCATATCACCTGTTGACATTTTTTTCCCTAGGAGAATGCATCACAGGCCCAGCTGCTAAATGCTGAGGTATAGAGAACATTTTGCCTCAGTTGGGATCTCCATGATTCAGCCCATTCAGATCCTGGCCATCTTGTAAATCTTTCTTGTCCCACTTCAATGGAAATAAGAGGTTGAAGGTTCATTTGAGAGAGACCACCCAAGTCATAGCTCTTTTCACTTCTGTTGACCTCCTTCGATATGTCCATCAAAGTAGTGATGAAAATAAAGAGCAGGAACGTTATGTAGTGCAAATGTGTTCCATCAATCTCATTTTCATCTGTCTCTTCAAATACTTCAGACCTGACTAAGCAGCTGAAAATTTCGCAAACAAGAACGAGTAAATGAAAAGACACGTTTTTTTTCCCCTGTTCTGGAGCAGGACAATCTGTTTACCTTTCCAAAGGAGCTGTCAGCACAGTGGTCATCATGAAATATGAATTCACAAATGGTGCACTCCTAGGAAAACAAGTGCATGTAGAAACTTGTTCCTTCTATTTTCAAGAGTTTTTTGTTTTGTTTTGTTTTTTAGCTCTGCTATTTGAGTTTGGCAGCATACTTTCTTTTTCAGTTCCAGTGCAGCCTTTTAATAGATGTTTAGTTGCCTGCTATAACTAGATGGGCCTGAGCCTGAAAACAATTTACTCACCTGTTTGGAAGCAGTTGTAGAATCACAGAGGTCAGGGAAATCAAGCAAGTGAATGTGTGGGGGACCATGATGCAATCAGTTTATATGTGCTGCTATGTGTGTAAACAATAATAATCCTACTCTAACCTTTAAACAGTCTCCTCTGCTATTCTCCTACACACTCAATGGTATTGGTGTCTTTTCATTACATTAGTGCTACTGACTCAAATGACATGAAATAAAACCTCTACCTGAAAAATTAAAGGAGGTGTTTTTAGAGGGGCATTGGTATGGGCATTGCAGTTAGAATACATGGACATACTCTACCAAGTAGGAACTGGTTGCTTCACTTTGAGCACTGCAGAGACCCTAATGCAGAACCAGGACAGCAAGCACCAGCAGGGAAGATGTTGAGCAGCTGGTGCAGAGCTTGCGGTCAGGAGTTTTCACTGTCCATAACCTCTTTCTTGGGCCCCACTGTTGCCTCTCTCTGCCTGCAAGGCAAGTATCCATCTCCCTCTAGACACAGCTTGGAGGGTTGTGATATACAGTACAATTCCTCATGGGGGTTTTTTGAAGCTTGATTCTATGTATAATCTGCTCTATATTGTAGCTCTGGGCCTCACAGACTCATACAACACATACACCCATACAAAGAAATGCAGAAACCTCTTGCTTCTGCAGTGTTGTGCTTTGCACACCCACACAGGGGCTTTATTTAGTTTGGTCTGTAGTCTTTGGATAGGAGAGGCTCTTGCTAAATCATCTTAATGTCTAAGAGATGTGGAGGAAATCCAACTACAACTGCCCTGTTACCTACAGGGCAATGTGTGAATCTTTCAGGGTGTCCACATCATTGAAATATATTCCTTAAACCATCAAAAAGTTAGTCACCTACTACTTGGTTCTCTGGTCAGGTAATCTGGAGTCCCTCCTGCAATCAGAGAGCACAGATATACACCTTCAGGGCTGTCATGGTTTAACCTGTTGGCAACTAAACAACCACAGAGCCACTCACCCACTGGTTCCCCCCACCCCCTCCTGTGGCATGGGAAGGAGAATCAAGAAGAAGAAAAAAACTGAGACCGCAGGGGGTGATATAAAGACAGTTTAATAAAACAAAAAAAAGAGAGAGAAGAAAACAGTACTAATGATAGTACTGATGAAATGATAGACAAAGTGAGTAATAGAAGCCAGAGAGGCTGTACCTGTACCCAAAATGCCAACTTTCCTTGCTCTGGACACACTGAAACACTCCCATCCCAAGTCAGCTCTCCCCTTGTGTAGGGGCATGATGCAGTTTGGTGTTGAATATCCCATTGGCTTGTTCCATTGTTTATCCCGGCTGTGGCTGATCCCAGCTGCAGCCCTTCCCAACTGCTTCGGCCAGCAGCTGTTTGTGATAACTAACATAAACCAAACCCAGTGCAAGGGTGTAATTCATCTTAAGACATATGTCTATGGCATACATGAAGTGAAGCCTCCTTTGGAGATGCCCATCATTTTCCATTCATTTCAGTAAAGAAGCCTAGCATTGAGACAGAATGTCTGCAATTTGGCCACATAAAGGTGGGACAAATCTGGACCCAGATACTTTTCATGACCCCAATAAGGCACGTTTCAGCTGAGCAATAATATTAAAATCAAAGGATATCCCCAGTAAATTCCAACCCATGTCTGCCCCGGTGTTGATGATACTCTGATTTTTCTGTGTGGGAATTTCTCTCACTTCTCTCATGTTAATGGTTTGGTGCCTTCTGGGAAGCTTGGAAAGCTTTGATAAGCTAGCAAAATCAAATAGTTACCTGTTTTAGCTCTCTTCATTCTCTCCAAATAAAAAAAGAAATGAGACAAAATGTTTCAAAGGCATTAAGGTGGAAATGAAGGACAGAACAGAGCAAAAGGGAGAATGAATGATCTATGCAGATAGTTGCTGAGAGAAAATGGTCTACTGTGCTCCACCATTGTTTTTGTAGGTGTGATCTTTGCCTTCTAAAGCTGAGGAAGTCTAAAGACTGGATAGGTTTGAAAGACACACATCTGCCTTTGAATGCTATTGTTAATATCATGGAATAATTTTACATAATTGACACCCTTTACAAGAAAAAGAAAAAAAACTTTGGAAGATATTTTGTTTATACTGTAGCTAAACTCTGCCTGAGTTATCTTGTCCCAGTGAACCATACAGTATATTCATCAATGTGTAATTCTCTTGCATTTCAATATTTGTTATGAAAACCAAAATTCTTACTCTGAGCTATTTATGCTGGCAGTGCTTCAAAGGGAGCAACTGCATTACTTCATGCCAACCTCTGTAGCAGTGGGGAAGAATACCTCTCCTAAGATCATTTATATCTTTGTAACCTTTTGATGCAGATTTGTCTGAACACATTTTTTTTTCCTTTATTACATACTTGCAATGGCAAGAACTTGTTTGATAAGACACTGACATAAGAAGTTAGGCGTTCTTGTTTAGTGAAAATAAATTGATCTGTGAATCAAAACATCTTTTAGTTTCTTTCTTCACTTGTTGGCAAAATAAATACAAGAATTTACAAGCTGGAGAAACGTAGCATCCTACTCCTTGCATGGAAGGGCAGCCATTACACAGTGCTGCTGCCAGAGCTGATGACGATGGGCTAGTCCTCCAAACCATGGGAGAGCATTAGCAAAAAGGGGCACTTTATTCTGGTCGCGGTAGAGCCATATCTGCTAGTTTTATGCCAGTAGCTCCTGCAGTTATTTCCCAGAAACTTTACCATACACACGTGCAGGTCTTCCACTCTGGGCTATGCCTTGACTTGTAGAATAATAAAGACATTTGCAAGACTAGCTAAATTATTGCCATCAGCCCCCAATTTATCTGCTCTTTTAATTCCTTCCAGAAAAGGTTCAAGAGTTATTGTTTGGTTTGCAGTATGAAAGAATCAGTTATGCCTTTCTGGGAGCCAAGACGCTGGAACTGCATCCATGCTGTGGTGTGGAGATGGGTGTGTTCTGCCAAGCAGCACAGGGGGACTTCTCCAGGCATCATGGGAGGCTGTGCTGCTGTGCTGAGCACACCCATGTTGCACTTGTCCTCTGCCAGGAAAATTAAAGCAAGGCAGGATGAGGCTGGCAGTGATTTGAGTATGTAAACCATGCCCACTCTAAACGAAAAGAGAAGCCTGCATTGCCTCAGGATCTGCCTGTCCCTGGGTTTAGAAGTGTGTGAGGCAAGGCTAAAACTGTCCATGCCCAAAAGGCCTTACAACACTCCATGCTGTGATGCCTTGGGATTACCAACTTGCAGAGATTCATTGAAGAGACCTAACCTCACTGCCCCTACCTACTTGAAAATTCCAGTAGATGTTGCCCTTTTCTAGATGTTGCCCAGAAAAAGGAGACGGTGATATAATCACTATATTGCATGGTGGGCATGGGTCTTATGGTATTACAGCATCATAGATCTGAAGCACATATGTATTTTTTGGTAACTTAAAATGGAAGATGGTATACCATAACATGTTGTTTTAAATACCATCATAAGTGAAAAATAAGACTTAGAGATAGTACTCAGAAAAGCTCCAGATTGCAATAGTTGTGTAATGACTCTCTTGCAACATACTTAATTTTGTTCAGGTAAGATCAAGCCACATTTACCTGTCCAAGATTTCTTCCTGGAACAGGTATATGTTTATCCACTGGTTTTATATCTTAGGACAGAGATTAGGTCTCATTTCCCTGAAGCTAAATAGAAATACAGTGCAAAAACAAATCTTCTCCTAGTTTTCATTGTAGGAAGGCTGTGGTAATATTAGCAACAAGTGCAGGTCAATAGGACCAGCTCCATAGAGCTAAAAGGTTGGTGTTGAGGCTACTCTATACATCTTTTAAGGTGATTTACTCTGGATTTATCCTAATCTGATTCCACTGACCAAATACCCAAAAGCAGCTGGACTGCATCAGGCAGGACAGAATGCAGTAAACAGGGACAAAGGGGAGATTTGCTTCAAAAGTACATTTCTGATCCGAATTAAAATTCTAATGCCCTGTAGTGTTAGTGTTGGTGTACCCAGAGACTCCTACACTCTTTGCCTGGACAGCCTTTGCTTCTGACTGGAGTATTCCAGGTCTGACACAGTTCTTCAAGAGAACAAATACTCATCTAACAGCAACTGCAATACACTTAATTTGGTAGTTATTTGTCCCCCTGTGGATATGCATGAGAGACTTGAGGGGCATTTGTGGGTCATGGCATGAGTCATTCACTGAGGGTGTCAGAAGTCCTAGAGTGTGTTATGACAGACTGCTCCTTCTGCAGAATTTATTCATATTTGTGATATGTACATAATAAATTCTAATTAAACAACCTAGTGCTTACACACATGATAATTTATTTATACTATCATATGGTTTTAGTTATTTATTTTATGTCTTTTCTGTTACTTGGAATTTTCTCTTAAATGTCCCTAACTTATTTTCCTATACCAACTTCATCTTTCTTTTGCTTGGCAGAGATTGTTTTTTCAGCTTACCATTTGTGGCATTCAAAGTATTTATTTATTTTTATATAAACAGCATAAGTGCTGCCAGCACAACTTCTTGGAAAAGTGCTGGGCTTAGCCTCATTCTGTCATCTGTACGGTAGCCAAGCAGGGCACGTTGTTAGTACTCTGTGAACAATGGGTATTATTGTTATATTAACTTGGGTTCATTTCTTGGGGGAAAAGAAAGATTGGTAGATTTAGTAGGAGCTAAACTAAATAACAGGCACATGACCAATTTGGATTTTACTGAGAAAAACAGAGTAACTCCAGTTAACATCACTGGGAATGGGGTTAAGCTTTTAGGATTATATCTGTTTCACCAGCTGTAGTCATCCATGTAGTCATGCAGAGGAGCATCAGGTGGCAATTCCTGAGCACCCTGTGGACAATTTAACTCTGGAGCAGGAGTTCACTTTAGTGTATGTTGTGCCTGACTTAATTATCCTATAAATAGCCAGTCCTTATCACCATTATTCTTTGCATCAATAATTTTCTCAGGCTCAAAGACCTGTGTTCCCAGGACGTTTTCCTCCAGGGCTGAAGGCTTCATCCAAAAGTCCCTCATTTCATTTTCCATCTGTAATGCCTGCAGAATCAGCCTCACATGCTGCACCTGAATGGTGGAGTCTTTCACTGGTACATTCCTTTTAATTTTCAGCATTTACTAAATGATGTTCGCCATGGCTTTAAGAGCTGAGGCAAATGGATGTAATCTTTGGAAGGGCAGTGCTTTCCCTGGCCTACACTTGGGTTTTCTTGATAACTAGGAGAAATGATGACATATTGGAGATTATTGTAGTGTGCCTGCTGTGTCCTATTGCTGTTAAAAGTAGAGTTGATGTGCCATCACAGAATAAAATATATGCAATGTTTCTGAGGATGTCTGATACTAGTTACCACCTATGCATTTATGGAAAGATCAAAACTGAGAAGACATGCAGTGAAAATCAGCGCTCATTCTGTCTGAACTAATAAAAGCTGGATTTTTCAGTTACGGATCTTGATGTCTTTATTTTTGTATAAACTGCAGATTCTTGTACTGATGCTCTTTGCAGATCTTTCTGTGAGACATATACTAAGACACCTACAGTAATGTGGAAGATCTAAGCTGGATTTTCATGGACTGGAATGCAAGAAGCACAGTGGATAAAAAGGGTTTGGAGCTGAATCCCAAGAAATTATTCTCATTTACTGGAAAATGCCTTTACATGACTTTGACAGAGGTTACACAGCCTACATGCAGAGTCATCTGGTCTCACACATAGGGCACAAGGCTCAGGAACTACTTCCTGCTGCAGCCACATCCCCCACACATAAAGCACAGCCAGAAGTCACAAATCCCAGTTGCTGTCTAGCTTGACAGCATGTCCACAGCCAAGTGCCCCCCCTCCCATGTGCACAAGCATTTTTGGCCATCACCCAGCACAGTTCTGCTTCATGCATCAAAGCAGATAAGTCTTGGGAAGTATCCCTATCTGCTCAAAGGCCTCTTTGCATTTCCAATTTGCACAGGTCAGACACAGGGGGATTTATTTTAAGCTTTGAAGAAGTCAAGCTAAGAGTAATTTAAAATCATTTTAACTTTAAGGTGAATTCAGAGCATTTGAAGTTTGGAGCAGTATTTAAAATGTCATAACTGAATATCAGTGCAGCTCTAACCATAGGCAAAATGTTGAGTGAAGAAGCTGCTGTTTGCAGAAGAGTATGAAAACATGGTAGAAACAGCATTCTGCAAGACACAAGGGGACAGCTGATATCTAGAGTAGGAAAAAATCTCTGGGGTTAACAAGAAAAAAATATTGGAAAATTTTCCAAAACATTTCACCAAAGAAAGTCAAAGTGTTAGTTAATGTTGTTGCTTAATGCTTGACTGGCAGGTAGTCAGATACTTGTGCTGATTGTGGCTTAAAATCTGACTTAAAAGCAACTAGAAGCTTGAAATGAGGCAACACCGGTTCCTGGTTCTGTGAGGAACATGGAAACTGCTGTGAGCTGTGACTGCATATCTGTTTAGCTCAATATCCTGCCTTCAGCAGTGGTGAGTGGCAGATACTTTCAAAAAGAAAAGAAATACGGCACGTATGGAGCATTCCTTACCCTTCTATAGTCTCTCAGATCCTGTCAGAACAGTTTAGGGACTTCATAATGCCAGACATTGCATCTGGACCACTGTTTTAATAGCCACCAGTAAGGACGTATCTTCTGTAAACTTGAATAATCCTGTTTTGAACAATTTATACTTTTGCACTCTGCAGTCTCCTGCGACAACAAACTCTTGGGTTGAATTATACCATGTATTAGAAGGAACTTTCTTGTGTCGGTTTTGAATCCAGTTCTAGGTAATTTCACTAAGTGTCCCAGTTCCTGCACAGTTAAAAATAGTGAATGACTATCCCTTGTTTGAACTCTTGATGCTGGCTCATTTTAGAGATTTCCCTTAATGAAACAGAGATGCTTACTCTCTGAAAACTGCTACACATCTCTCTTGTCCTCTTTATTATACACTGCTTCAAAGAGTCACCCTACAGGATTCAAAATATAAGTACATCATATTTTACTACTTCCCTTATCTTCTGCCTATTAATAACTTCTATATATTCGATGCTGTTCACATGTGCTCAAAACAAACCCAAATCCTTGTAAAAAAACAGTACAAATATCTCTTCTGTTTCTTGTTTCTCTTATAAGAGCTGATATGATGGGTGTCCAGGGAAGTAGATGGTGACAAAAGAAGGAGTGAAATTATTCTTGTTTCAGGGCATCACCACCAACTGTCCCCAGCATCCCTGCAGGGTTGCAGGGACCACTGCCAGACAGGCTTCTCCTCTCCCCACCACTATTTTGGGGCCACCAACATGACAGTCATTGTGCTGGAAAAGAGCATGTCTCTTGAAAGCTGTTTGGACTGCACTAATCTGCCTGTGATGGATGGGTCATCACAGCAGAAGTGTGTGAAGGGTTTTCCAATCGGATGAGCTCTTCCCCCTCTTCTTTTCTCTCTCTGCAGAGATATTTCCCTGCTCTGCAAGGGAAGGGTGACAGAGAAGGCCTGGCTTTCGAGTCTGGCTGATGCAATACTGTTTCCCATGGACTACTTTTTAAAGTATCATTACAGCTGCTAACTTGTGCTTTTTCCCCATGAGGAGTCCCTGGTTCCCACCCACCCCACAGCACTTTCCATCCTGCAGTGGGAGGCTCTGCTGAAGCACAGCCGGGCTTCCCTGAGCATCTCTACCATGCAAAGAGAATAACAGATAATTTCCAAGCAGCTCTTGATTTACGAGCACTTATCCAGCTAAGGTGATTAGCCCAAAATGTTGACCTAAAGCCACCAGTGGGAGGCAGCTCCATTGCTGTTGTAATTGGGCTTACCTCATACCCTCAGACCAGTATCTGATTTATCACCACAGCAGTTCTGCCCTAAAGTACTAAGCCTAAATGTTCTCCTGCTTCCCTGGTGGAGAAATCACAAGGAGATAGGTTTAAAGCCAAATTTTCAGAGGCAGCTTCCAAACATTTTCCTCTCAGCTCTTGAGCTTTGGGGTGCAGTACAATTGAATTAGGTAAAAGCTCCAAAGTCAGGAAGGCTGCTTCATTAAGTACAGACAATCTAGGTGCCTGCTGATGAACCAGATCCCTCTCCCATTAATATTCCACTCTGCAGCCACTGGACACTATCCATGAACTATCCAAGAGTGTTTACAGAAAATATCTGCACCATAATCTAAAAAATACAAAAGTGTCTTAATGACTTGTGGTATATGCTCCAGTGGCAGTGGTTACTGGGTACTGGGAATAGCTAGTCAGCTTTAGTGCGTTAAACCCCAATCAGACGACTGAGGTTTAATCATGCACATACATGTTTTGCTGAATTGGTGCCACACTGCATAAAAATGACATTTCTGACTCTGAATTTTTAATGTGTGAATAATTTGGCACCGGAAAGGGAGCATGCAAAGAGTGAGAGGTGCAAATCTGCAGGGCACATTGAGACCCTTGTGAAATATGGCCCTAGATTTTGGCAGCTGAATTTGACTTCATAGCCAGCGGGTGAAGAAAAATACATTCAGATTTCTACAGTAAACACATTTAGCATACCTTAACTTTAGCAGAGTCTATTACCGCTTGCATTCAAAAATTGCATTTTTAATCTGTTACGCCATTTACTGATATTTAAAACCTTTTCTGCTCCGTTAAAAGAGGTGTGTTAATATATGCTACAGAAGGATTTGCTCTAGAAATGACAATATTTGGTTTTAATCCTTACATTTCTTTGAACAAGTTTATACATACTTTCTCAGCTCTAAAAAGAAACTATCCTTTATGTTTAGCAATGGTGAATTTGAAACAAGAAAGAAACAAGAAAGAAATGGTGCATTGCACATGAAAATTGATCCTGGATAATTTTGAAGGGTTTTTTTGACAGTCATTGTATTGTAGCTGGTAGGACCCTGATAAACTGTGGAGCAGTTGTAGTCCTCGGAAGAACAGCTTTACTTCTCTTTTACACTGCAGTAACTTAATGAAGTAAAATTGGACCAGAGCCATGACATTTAAGGAACTGTGTTTTGAAGCCTCCTTCACACAAAAGTAATTTGCTGTGACATGTCGCACATGTCCCAGAAACACATTCAGAGATTAAAAATGACCAGCTATCATGGCACTGTAGCTGTGCACTGATGATGACATGCCAACATTCACTGAATTTCCCACCTGCCATGGGAGACGGATGTCAGAGAAGATGAATGGACAAATGAGGAATCCTTTCAGAGGTCTGCGTTCAGCTGTGTCCCTGTGTCTGAATCTGTATTCATATATTTTTTACCCACATAAAAGTTGGAGTGACTATAAACATTGTGACCAGTCATTGCTGGGTGGTGGGAAGTGGTGCTACATTCCCAGTTTGCAGGTGTGTGTGTGTGTGGTTCACTGTGACTGGAAAGAAGATAGGAAAACCCTTTTATCACACACTTCACTGAATGTCATGTTTGGTTCAAAGCTGTTTACATGGCACATTTCCTACACAATGAACTGCAAATGCTGACCAAGGGATTAGTCTGCCAGCCCTCCAAACTATCATTGGAGCTCTTATTTTCACTGTGTTGTTATTATTGCCTGCCATTTGTATTTGTGTTGCCAAATTTTAGAAGCAAGGTTGCCCTCAGGAAAATTTCTGCACCCATGTGCTGCACTCATCATTGTTTTAAACCCCAGTTTCTGTTGTGAATCTCTCCTTGTTGCAGAAAGTCTGTGTGACACTGAAGACCTCCTTATCTGCTATTCACGGTTGGGCTGGGACCCAAAATAAGCAGCTCTTTGAAAAACAAGAAATATTTGGAAAATCAGTGGCACCATGAATTAGTCTCAATTTAGGCAATTTTTTTTCTAGAACTACCCAAAAGGAGATTGTAGAGAGGTGGGTGCCAGTCTGTTCTCATGAGTAAAAAGTGATAGGATGAGATGAAATCACGTCAAGTTGCACCAGGGGATGTTTAGGTTGAGTATTACCAAACAGTTATTCACTGGAAGGATTATCAAGCACTGGAACAAACTTCCCAGGGAACTGTTTGAATCGCCATCCCTGGATGTGTTTCAAATTCATGTAGACATGTTGATTTGGGGCATTGCTTAACACTGGACTTGGTAGAGTTAGGCTGATGGCTGGAATCAATGATCTTAAAGATCTTTTCCAACCTAAACGATCCTGTAAATTTAAATTTCCTCCAAACATGCAAATGTCATATTAGATTGAGAATTAGCTGTTGGTAGATATCTTCTAGAGAGAGGAAGATTCCAGCTTTTTTCCTCTTGCTGATTTCTTCTCCTGAGATGAAGAACTTGATAATTTCTTATATCTTCCATGTTAAGAGCTATGAACACTTAAAAAAACCTCCCAAGCACAGTTGTTATTTTTTGCTGTTTCTCTGTTAACAAGGAAAAAAAACCCACAAACTTTAGTGAAAGTTATATCCCTACAACTGAAAACATTAAAGCTCACATTTGTGCATTAAATCACCACATGACTGCCAGACCTGCCTGCTGACCATCAACATCCTAAGCAAGTAAAATACAAATACACAAACTGCAAATGCAACCACAATCTTGGATACCATTGATTTTCCTTACCCTCTGGCAAATAAATGCTTAGAGACAGAAATAAGTATTTAAATATAATTTCATAAGCTTAGGTTTTTCAAATACTCATTCTTGCAGAATGGTTGTCACTTTTCTGGGAATTCAGAATGGCATTTCTGGGAACCTTTATTTTACCTTTCTACCCACTAAAGTCTTGGTGGTATAATCTGACTCCCCCTCTGCAGCACACCACAACTTAAAGGGTCATGCAAAACAAACAGCAGTGGATCAATTTACATGTCTGGATACTACCGAAATTGCAAGGCTTTTGTTATGAAGTTTGTTTTTATTTCTAAAAATCATACTTTTTAACATTGCATTTTAAAGTACTGCTTTAAGTCACATTTTACTTGTCTCATACCCTAACTCATAGTTTTTCCTTTAAAATAGATCTGCTATTAAATGACAAACAACCCTCATTTACCAATTCATGTAAATGCACTTTTTCAGCCCATTCCAGTTGCTCTTAAGAAAACGGAGGAGGAGGGCAAATTCTGCTTAAATTCATGGGCAGGCTGCAGGTGCATTTGTTTGTACTGAGAGGAACATCCAATAGAATCCTCCTTTGTGACATACTATAGCAACTTTTCAATTTTCTCTCATTAGCTGGTACTACTTCCTCCTCAATAAAGTTGTATTGTGCTGCCTCTAACCTGATCTGGGAAACACTGTGGAGCTGTCAACTCATCAGCCCTAGAAAATGGATAGTTAATCTTTTCAGGTGACTTGTTTCATTTCCTGTAGCTCTCGTAAAATCCAAATATTTATCAACTGCAGTGAGCTCTTCATCTGGGTTTCACTGATAAAGCAACAATAATTATTACTTGTATTTTTGTTTTCTTTTTGTGTTTTTTTTTTTTTTTTTTTTTTTTTTTTTTCTGTTCAAAAAATAATGCGTCTGGGTGAAGAGCTCCTCATTTCTAATGTTACAACAGGGGACTTTATTAATATGGTGTATCATCATATTTTTCTGAAGCTTTTAGCTGTGTTTGCATAGGGTGTAAAAATTCATCTTCACTTTCCATTTTCTCTGGTACTGTCAATTTTTTATTTCCCATCCACTGGATATGATGCACAGAGAACATCAGACTACTAAGTCTTTCATTGACCTAATTGTGGGCATGGAGGATGCTTCAAGCAGGATCAGACTCTCATCATTTCAGACTTTGAGATGTTTTTTCAAGATCAGTCAGAATCCCACTGTCAAAAGGACTCTATTGCCACACCTTATTTGTTTATTCTCTCGACCTGCTTTTAGATTGCCTTTTCTGCTTTGATATTACCTTCCTGGCAATTTTACTCTAGTTGAGAGAAGAGAAGCAAATGAGACTTTTCCATCTCAGTAGAAATAAAACACAGTTCACCTAAAACAAAATATGTGGTACTGGAAGCCAGGTCTTATGAACTCCATGGTAAGGTCCAGCATCACAGAAAAAGTTAAAGGATTTTTGCTGAGGTGATTTAACACATAAGTAAACCATTTTGCATTAGAAGTGCATTAGAATAAAATAGTCAAATCCTGTCTCTGAAAGTAATACAGATTCATGTGACTGCTTTTTCTTTGTTTGGTTTGTTTGTTGTTGTGGGTTTTGTGTTTTGGATTTTTTTTTCCCNATGTGTGTTTTTTGGTTGGGGTTTTTTGTGTTTATTTTGGGATTTTGGTAGGACTTTTTCAAAAAGTTGCTGGTCTTCCTAGACAGAGTCTTTGGGGTTCTCATTGCCCTTTGCACCTTGGTGGAGTCCCTGCAGGTTCAGGAAGGCACATGCAGAGGGTACTCAGCAAGACAGGGGTCCTGAGAAGAAAATACTGGTGAGAACCATGGCAACATCTAAAGATGAGTCCCGAAGAAATTCCCAAGAGCTGCCCTCTTTATGGATTGAGCGTTTAAACCAAGAAAAACTAGATTACTAAGAAAGAGGAAAGAAAGATCCTGTATTGCAGAGAAATACTTTCAGTCTGCTGGTTTATCTGTTGGAGCAGGGACAAATTCCACTTCAGAGCTGCGGGAAAGCAGAGGCAAAAAAGAAGGTTGCAGAGGATGTGGTATGAAATCAAGCTGTACAGCTTACAAGAAGTGGTGCTGGTGACAAGGGAGGTTTCTTCTATGGACTAGAAAGTGCAGGTAGGCAGTGTTTTCGGAAAACTGCACCAGAGTAAAAATTCCTGAAATTTTTAAGTGGACGTACGCGCAATGCATCCATTTCGCATCCCAGTACACATCTCTGATTTCTAGGTTACTCCTCTAAAAAGTTGGTTATTGTCCTGGAATTTAGTGTGCAAAAGAGGACAATAGTGGAGGGAAAGTAAGCAGAAGTGAGAGGAAATTTAGGAAGAAAGCAGGGAAGAGAGGATGCAAGATAAAATTTAAGGGGGCAAATATGGGGTACCTCACATCAAGAAAGTAATTTTCCCCCTCAGAGTGACTATTACATAACCTCCGTGCTATCACAGATAGCAACACCTTCCATAGGTTTAGGCTGTAAATTAGCATCTGAACAGCTTGGTAAGAGTGAGCTTGGTTCCTTCTGAGTTCACTTTGACAGCCCTCCTGTGCTATATAATGTATTAATATAGTCATGATAGCCTGGAGATATGACTATGGCGGCACAAAACTTGATGTGCCCCCACTGAGCTCTTAATCCTTCTGTTTCATGGTGTTCTCACTGCTCAAAAGCACTGAAGTTTGCAGTGCAAAAAACCCCAGCACATTAATTTTACAATGCTGAATACCAAAGGAAGCATGATAGATAACATTTATGTTTTGTACTAAATAAATTTCCAGTAACAAATATTATTACAACAAATACCAAAGGAACTTAGAATTGCTAAGTTATTTTGGAATTGCTTTTCCATTGACTTTTGGAACACCCTATAATCCTTCCCCATATATCAGTTCAGAACAACTGAAGCCTCCTTTATCACAAACAGCTGACCCAATCTCAGCTGTTCTTTGAAAATAAAAACACATGTTTTCTTAGTTACTCCATGTGGACATCCATTTAGTCGCTCTCATCTGATAGCTTTTGTTGCCAAAACTTACAGTTTCATGAAACTGCAGTAGCTGCTCCATAGTTAGACTTGAACCTGGCTTCCAGGCAGCATCCCCAGTTTTATCTCTATGCCTCAAACAATTGCCCCAAATAAGCCCTATCTTCTGAAGTTTTGTCCGCTTTCTCTTACGTTATGGCACAGTTTTTCCCTCTGGACATCTGATCAATCAGAGCTGAACACACGGTGTGTCAAAACATTCCATCTTTCACTTCTGGAATGCTTTCCTAACTTTTTTTGGCTTGTCATACCTTCAAAATGACTTGGCCCACAGGCACTGAATATGTTTTGTTTTGTTAGCCTCACTAAGAAAAGGCTGTGTTTGGGCAGGTTGTACTTAATGTAAACATTCATAAAAATCGAATGACCTTTTAATGACTCCAGTCTTTGGAGCATCAATGAATTTGCTGAATAAAAGGTAGAAGAATATGGTTTTGCAGTTAGGAGAAAGGAATATGACAGGCTACTGACCTGGGGAGTGCATAAGGCTATGAGAGAATGAGCTGGGAAGCGATGGAGGAAGAGGGTAGGATGGTTGTCTGGCCACAGTCAGGTAGGAAGGTAAAAAGAAGTCTCAGGACAAAATATTATTTTTCAGTGTGGATAACTGAGTGCATAAATGTGGAGCATATACAGCATGTAATGAGAGGGAACACCACCACTTCTAGCCCTTCTAGCTCACCCAACATCTACAGGAGGTTATGAAATGAGCTGGTCAGAAAACATGGGCAATGAACTGAAGATCCACTGGTCACTCTTCTCCATCACTCTGTTACCACCAAGACAATGCAGAAGTTGCCAAAAAGTATGGGGGAAATCAAGTAGTAGCCAATGGACTACAATGACCTAAGACTGAAGCAGCACAGAAATGAAGCTGTAGGGGAAATAAAACCACACAGCACACCTGGTGAAAGCATGTTTGTCTTCCCAACTATAAAACTGGAATAATTTGGGTTTCCTCTCAGGTGTTAAGCTCTTTCAATGCAGCACTAACACTTCTTAAATCTCTGCTTTGCTTGAAGACCTTATGCCAATTTACTGAGTGCTGAGATTTCAGATATACCTTCTTCTGTAGGCTGCAACAACAGTCAGAAAGATACTGATGCTTAGGGAACTCCAGGCACATCTCCTCTGGGCAACCCCAGCTGGCACCAGCATGTCATCTCAGTCCTCCTGCTTCTCAGATTTGAAATCAAAGCTCCTTGGAGTCTCATGACTTTGTTGTGAGTGAATGCCATGGCATCAGACATGTTTTACACAACCAGCAAAGGATGAACTGCAGCAGCCAGACTGACACAGAAGCCTCATGCCTGTGGTGCAGTGACACACTCAACCACAAAGCTAAAGCAGAGCAGGACAGAGATTATGGTAAGATACTTTGGTTCAATATTGAAACAGCCCATCAGGCCTTTCCTGGCTTCCTGGGTCACAGCACTGGCTTGCCTTGCTGCAGCAGCCACATAGCCCCTATGGCTTAGCAGCGGGGGATGCTGTGGGTTTAGGAGAAAGAGAGATGGAAGGAGGCAGAGTGAAGAAATCATCAGAGACCACTGGGAACTGGTGCAGTCACAGTCTGGAAAGGGGATTGTTTTGCAAGTATAGTGTCTTGGCACAGACTTTGCAAGACAGGGTGTGGATATTTCTCTAGTGATATAACTGTACAACAGCTCACCCACTTCATGAGGATGTTGCAGGTATAGCAGAGGACTGTGTGGACAACCTCGTTTGACCTCTTTGCACATATTCACAGCCCCTGCATCTGTAATGTGAAAGCAAACTCTCCTTTAAAACAAGCTATTTGCAGGTACAAGTAAATCTGTTTGTGTGTGTTGTTTGCTTTTTCTGCCTTAAAGCCATCTGTGTGCTTCTTGAATGTCCCAAAAGATCTCTGCTGCTGCAGAAATGACAACATGATTATAAAAAGATTTGCAAGACGGAGAATAAGAGGAAATGAGTTGTCCTATATGGCACCTTGGGACTAAAGGTTGCTGACAGCTGTGCACCTTGAATTGTTCTTCTGGCAATGGTACGATGATATAAATTTATTTTAAGGATGACTGGGAATTCTGAAGTTAAGCATTCTTTATCTGAGAATGCCAATTCACCAAAACTAAAACAATGCATGGGAAATCTCAATAATGCTTTACAGTAGAACAAATATTATGTTGCCTTTTTTTTTCTAATGATCTGAGTGTTTCATTTTGACATTTTTAAGCAAAAAATATCATTATCATATTTGAAACAACCTCTTATTTCAAAATGTTACCTCTTGTATAGCTATTCATACTGCTTGTTAAATGGTTGCAGCAAAAATTTGAAATATTGTGAAATTATTGAAGAAAATACCAAACACAGAAGTAATACACACAGTTTCTTTGAATAGTCTTTGCAAAGTTCCAGATCATGAAGATTTTTGAGAACATGATTCTTCCCACAGTGAAAGGAACTGTGAATGAAAACTCAAAGACATCCACATGTGAAGAAACCATTTCCCACTCTCTGTAAGAATGTCTGGGAAAAATAAGGAAACCACTGACAATTAGTGGCCACATAAAATAGTTTGCCTTTCCGCTTTGTAATCATAAAATGCATTAATCTGGCATCACTGGTTTCGATGGAACTGGTTTAGTGGTTCTACACATGGTAGATGTTACATTTGCTATGACAATGGTAAAGTCATTCTGGGGCTTTGCAGCACCTTCCCAGACAATGCATGTGATCATGGAATACCTTTTTATGGAAACCCCCGTTAAAGAAAAGGAACACAACTGAAAAAGTAACCAAAGAAACAGACCAGCAACCTCCTCACTGCAACATGCAACACCAAACCTGCCTTCCACTCATCTATGCTTCCCACAAAGTATTCTTCAGTTCCCAAGGAACTAAGGACTCACTAATGTCCAGTAATTAGTTGCAAGGCAATACATTATTTTCTAATTTACATTTTCAGGGAACTAGATCACCGGACACACTAACGTGCATTTTCAATAAAAACTTCAAATTTGTAGTTTCTCCTTGCTTGAGTTGGCAATAATCTGTGGTATAATACAATTATCTCTGTAACTTTTATGCTGCCTCTTAAAGGTTTTCATAATGAATTTTCATAATCAACTAAAATGCTGCAGCAATATGGACCGCTTATGGACACCTGTACTTGCCTCTCCTCTCTCTGTATCTTATTTGCCAGATAAATATTTACTTGCTCTTTGGAGTCTGAAATCTAACACTTTTCATATTGTCCTCCATGCCTATGTGAAATGAATCATAAATCTTTCATTTCTTCTTGCCTTTGAAAGTTCCACCTCAAGCAGTGACATTTTTGGCTGTAAATTACATCTCTTTTGGGTGCCTGGTTTAGCTTTTACTGCATTTACCAGGTAATACCTTGGTAGAATTACTACTGAGTGCTTGACAACGTGTTGTTTCCTTTCACCTTTTTCACAGGTATTCTGACCCTGATGAGCTCTAGTCTGGTGAGACTCAGACTTGCACTGACTCAGAATCTGCACCTTGTGTTTGCCTGCAGTGGGAAAAATTAAGGAGGCTTGGACCTAGGGGCTTCAGTATGAATTGTTCTGTAAAATGATAAAAGCATATATTAATCTTCCTGGCTTAAAGTGGGTTCTTCGGGGTTTCTTTATTACTCTTTTGAGGACAACATGTAAAGTTCACAGTAGTTGCAAAATAGACAAGTGTTCCCTTCCATTTTGCTGGTATTGTGCTGAAGATAAACTGAAAAGAAGGTGGAAGGTGAGAAGAAGAAAGTTGCCATGGCTGAAACTAGGAAGAACCATGGATAGACCAAAGTCCAATATAAATAATGTTTCCATAGTAGCCAAAACCCAACACTTTTGTTTTTCTGCTTGAAACCTGAAAGCGGGAAAGACACTGAGAGCAACAGCCTAGTGTCACTTGCATGTGGGAAATCAGCAGTGTGGTGGGGCCTGACTCAGAATTGAAAATAATTGATTACTTTGGTGTTGCCCATTTTATGTGTGCTTTAGATGGAAATTCCCAAAGGACCTTGACTGTAAGAAAGCAGGCTCTGAATTTTTCCAGATCATCTCTTTTTTTGGCCAACTATGGAATAATATTGATCACCAGACATAAATTCTATTTGAAGATTGAAACAGCTCAGCACAAGCTATAGGTGCTTCCAGAAACACAGCTTTCAGATGGTGCCTAAATGAACTGCCAAACTGAGGGCCACAGAAATTGCCAGAATATTCACCACCACTTTTTTTAACATCAATCAAATAGGAAAGGAGAAGTGCCAATTCTTAGAAATAAAAAAAAAAAAAAAGATGCCACAAACTTTACTATGCCTGATGGATGAGAGCAAGAGAGGAAGGTGATATAAGTACTGACCCTGTGTCGAAGAGTGTGTGTGCCTGAGTGTGCTGGAGGAAAGGCGTGGAGAGACAGACGTGGGCTGGAGGACTAGTAATTCAGTTCTGCTAGGCTGGTGGACATTTTCCTTGTCTGATACTGTGACTATAATTAACAAAGCCTCCTGCTTTGATCTTGTGGCAGTGGAAATCCAGATAATGTTGCCATTTTGAAAGCTTGTGGGTTCCTTTCATTATTTCATTACCTGTGCTGAGTAAAAGAAACAGTGTGGTTTGGTTTGATTAATGTCTGTCCATTCATTACTGCAGTGACTCCAAATATTTTCCTCTGCTGGATCTCTGTAAGGTCAGTCCCTGACTATTGCTAAACTTTGGTGGGTTTCACTCAACTTCTGAGATTCAGAGGTAAAAGGAATGTCCTCCTGTAACCATGCCATAAATAACTTTCATGGTGATGGCCAGTATGAAGTGAATTAGTGATTTCGTAAAGGAGGTCTCAGTAAGAAATGTGCTCTTAAACCAGCCCCTGAATCACTTTGATACTGAGCTCAGCAGCAAACCCCCAGTCCTCAGGAGCACAGTCCACAAGAGAAGGGACTGATCTCTCCAGGATACTCTGTAGCAAACACAGCACTGGAGACACAGGGGGAATAAATCTATTATGACTTTCATCTCATGTGTACCATCCCACACTAGTGTTGTCATTAACCTTTACACAGGCTGCAACTCCATCACTGGATATTTCAGCTACTCCTCTTTTCTCTGTCCTGGATTACTTTTTAAACTCATTGGAGCAGAGGTGATTTTTGCTCCTTGCTTTTTTCCTTGCTCTTCATTTGGACTTGACAATACTGTAGTAAAAGTATTTTTAAAAAGAATACAAATGGAATGCAATTGGTTTGGTGTCTTTCTTGAATAATAAATCATTAAAAATAAATGCTAATTTGGTGAATATCTTTAGCTAACAGCATTATGTTTTCTCAAGTATTAATATATTTTAAGTGGTTTGTTATAAGATACCATCACATAAGCTGAAATAGTAAATTTGTTGTGCAGAAAGCTGTGCTGAAAAAAAACCCAACAATGCAGGTTTCTGATTCATGGGAAATCTACTAAAAAAACAACCAAAGACACCAAAACTAAAACCAAACCAAACCAAACCAAACCAAACCAAACCAAACCAAACCAAACCAAACCAAACCAAACCAAACCAAACCAAACCAAACCAAACCAAACCAAAAAAAAAAAAAAAACCAACCAAAAACAAACAAACAAACAAAAAACAACCACCCAGAATTATTTTTGATCCAAACTGGAACAAAACTCTCCTTTTCTTTCTTCTTTTTCTTTCTTTTTCTCTCTCTCTTTGTTGCATTCTCTCACAGCTCTCCTGAGCCAGAGGTCTCTGGCTCCAATGAAATCCTTAGGGTGCTCCTGAGTTTCTGGTTCCTCCTGTAAAGGTGGGAGATGAGACCTGGTGACCTGAATGCAAGTTCCAATGTCCATTTAAGAGAGTCCTAAACTTCTGGAGTCCCAAAGCCTCCCAAATGGATCTGGGTGTGGGACCCTTGCTCCTGTCATCATGTTACCACTTACTGGCTTGAACACATTTCCTGAATTGAGTGGAGTTCCTTCATCTTCCCATCCTGTCCACATGTTCTGCACCATGATCAGTGTGGGATGGTGAGAGGATCCAGGAACTGCACAGTCCTACATTCCTGGATGTGGGAGCAGAGGAACATGAGGATGTTAAAGGAGCTAAATTGTGTGAGCAACTTCAGAGGCCACTGGATGCCCACACATCTCTGGTCAAGCCTGTCTGGTTGCTCAGAAGTGTGCCCATGAGCATTGTTCTCACTGACAGCTGACAGTGCTGGTAGAAAAAAGAAAAAATGTCATCAGTGTTTTGGGGACTCCCAGATTACTTTTGCTAAGGATCACTGAAGAAGCAAGTAGTTCTGAAATCAGAATACAGCATACAGCAAATAAAATAGAATTGGTCAATGGGGAGAAAAAGAAATGTTAAACTACTTCCTCCCCCCCCAGTATGTCTTCCAGCCTCTGTTCTGAATAACAAAATCTGATTTTAGAAATGGAATCTTCTAAGAGAATAAAAAAAAAAATTAAAAAAAATCCTGTGCATTAAGAAAAGGAAATCAACCCAGTGTCTCTATCATCAGGAACAGTCTCTGACACACACAGTAGTAACACTGTACAGTTCTGGCTGGTCAGTAGGAATACAGAAAGAGGGGCTGGTACAATAGTGGAATAACCTTTTCTTACACACACTTGATGATCCAATTTGTATGAGCAGCCAGGATTTCAGGCATGCAGGTCCTTCTGTAAATGAAAAAGATGCTGAAATGCAACATCTGGCATTTTCCAGCTTACCTTTATTGCCTTTGTGCCTTCAGAATTTTCCCTTCCCTGTTAATTCCCTACCTAGTATTTGCACTTCAGGTTTTCCTGTTTTCTGGGAACACCAAAAGCCACAGCTCAGCAGAAGTGGTAGGTATGGAATGATTCAGATGTGCACCTGAAGCTCTCAGAAATGGATTAAGGAGTTCTGCCTTTTCTCATCTTCAAAATGCTTATGGAGATATTTACATTTTACATTTTTCTATTTCTGCACAAACAGCAAGGTCATTCTGAACTTGTGGGCAGGAGCCTGGAAGCTGAGGAGAAGCCCTGGATGGCGTACTGGGACACCCCATGGAGCACACAGCCGGAGCATCTCTGGGGGCTGGAGGGCTTTCTTTGATAGCTTGTCTCCCTCAGTGGAAAGAAAATGAAGCATCTGAAGTTTGGGATTGAAAATAAAAGTGTCATAAAGTGTTACCCTTGAGAAGGCAGGCCCAGCCAGGTTTTTCAAAACTTCCCATATCTTCCCTGCCTTTTGACAGCTTCTCAGATAATTCACATGGTGAGGCAGACATGTTGCTGCAGCAAGCACCAGGTGGAAGAAATCAAAGTAACAGGCTGTTGCAAGGCTCTTGTTAGCATGGCAAGTTTCATATCCACACCTGGTGTGCAGACACCCCGGCCTCCAAACGCAGGAACCTGGCCTGGCTTTTAAAGAGCTATTCAGCTATTCACTGTCACCTCTGCACTCCAGAAATCACTCCTGTCTGTAGTAATTTTGTTTAATTCAACAGTGAAAACATGGGGAGCAAAAGAGGTTTTTTTAAATGCCATGGCTATATTAGCTAATTTTTCTGTCTAAAATACTTAGTGGGAAACAGTGCATTAAAGGTTTGCTTGTGAAGATCTCACTTAGGCTGATAAGCAGTTATTCCCTTGAGAAGCACGGCTGGAGCCAATGGGAGGGTGTGTAGGAGCAACAGCTCACCAGGGTGTGCTTGTGGTTCACAGTTTGGCAAAACGAGCACTTGTACATCCTCCTGAGGTCCTGTGAAGTGAGNCTTCCCCTTCCCCTTCCCCTTCCTTCCCCTTTCCCTTCCCTCATCAGAAACAGAAATGCTTTGATGAGTTCTGTTATAAAAGTTGCTGCTTTATTTGCTCTAGAGAAGCCTCTTAAAGGATGCTGGTGTTCTTGCAGTTTAACATCATTTAGAATGCTGTTCGCTTTTATTTTTTGTCTCAGTATAATCAAAACAGCAGTAGTCTTAAAATTTCACAGTCACATCATGATAGTGTTTGCAGTGTTTTAAATAAAGACCACATGTTCCTCCTCAAACCTATTTAACAATGGTATGCAGATGTTGGGACCAATTATGGAGGACAGCTCTACTTATGTATCCTAATAGTTAAGTATATAACACTTATTAGAGATAAAACCATCCATCCAAAACTTTGCTGCCAGCAAAAAAGAGTACGGGGAGGCCCAAACTCTTTGTCATTCTTGCCATACATATCACTTCCTTCCCTACTACAGAAGCCAAAAAATATGCCACATCCTATGTAACTCTGAAGACACTAAAGGGTAAAGAATTTATTAAAAGGACGGACTTAATTTCTTTGCCATGTTGCGTTTATACAGACCACATGAATGATGCAATAATTCATTATATCACATCAGAACAGATAATCCTTTTTTCGTTGTTGTGATTTGCATCCAAATTCACAGCTGAGGGTACTCTTGATTATCACTGGCAGCTGGGTCATATCTGTTGACATGACTCAGATACCATGAGGTTAGTAATGAATTCTTTAATCTTAACATTTTTGCTGCCTGAACTATGTGAAACAAAAGTAAATAGGCAAATAAAGTCTCCCAAAATGGATGAGAAAGTAAATTCATGCAAATTATCATGTTTTTCCCCAATGACTTTACGTTTGTTTCTATGAACATATGAACATATGAACATATATATGTATTTAAAGTAATGGTGAATTGTGCCCTGCTTCGCTCATGCAATCTTTCATTTTTTTCCAATGAGTTTGCAACCACATTGGAGCATCCTTAGATGTGGCCAGTTTTTGTGGCTGAAAATACCTGCCATGTGTTTTGGGGACAGTCTTTCATTTATCCACTACTAAGTCTGAAAACAACACTCAAGAAAGTGAGTTAATAAAGAGAAAATTGATAAAAACATCAGCATTTAAAGTCTAATTCATTTTTGCACAAAAAAAAACCACCCTCCTAACTAAGTTTTGCATACATCCACAAATACGGTATAACCATTGTGGTGTTGTGTCTTTCCTTCCTCTCTCATGAGAGTAAAAGGGAGGATTCCGATATGGGTAGACATTGAATTAGGAGACAAGATGTTGGATGGAAATCTCTGAAATCTCTTTGAAATTCAGATTGAATCCCTTGGTGTTTGGGTTGCTGCTTGATGCAGTTTCAGTTCTGTGATGTAAGACTGTAGTTTTATTTTCCTTGTAAGGGTCCTAAAGGATTTCTGATCATCAGTTTGTTACATGAACCAGAAACGAGGCTGAAATTATCTTTTCTTGGTGGTCATAATGTGCATCTCAGAAGGAGGAACAAGACAATGAGTTTTGAAGGTTGAGCCATGAAGCATGGAGGTGGGTTGTGTGTTCATTTGAGTCTGAGAAATTCAAGGAGGAGAAAAAGTGACATGAGCAGGCTGTCTTAGGAAGGGGATCAGAGGTGAACATGGTTCCCAAGGAAGAGGGATGTCTTATCAGAGGAAGGTGTTTTTGGTGAATCTCATGCAGCTGGTGCAAGAAATGGCTATAAGACTGACTACCATCTCTCCCAAACATGATAGAAGAACCTCCAGTTCCTTTTTTTTTTGTTGCACAGGCCTTTCTGGTGCACTGTAACAGGCAGTCAAACCACAGGCAAGCTCATAAGATAGAATTTGCCTTCTTTTATTTGTAATAATCCATCTTCCTGTGGAAATTATGTGAAGCAAATATCAACCACATAAACAGTTTTTAAAGGTTTCAAAGTGGTATCAAAGCAAGTTAATTCCTCTTTAACAGTGAGCCTCACTTTGCTCTTTCATACATACGCAGTTGTAGCATTGGTAGAACACTTCAGAGCATGCTAATATTTGTAGAGTATCAGATATTCAGTGAAAGGTGCAATGTGTTTATTTGTTTAAATGAGAGGACAGGTTCAGTGTTGGTGATGGGACATGAGGCACTTGGAATAACTTGGAACGGGAATACTTTGATATCTCTCAGTCTAAATAGCGCAGCCACGGGCTTTCTGAAAGGTCTTTGCCTGCACACCTCAGCTGTAACATGAGGGTGACCAGACCACCCTCTAGTGGAATCAGACTGCATTTCAGCTTTACTACTGTAACTTTACTGTTATTGCTTTATCTATGAAATCAAATTTTTATTTCATTTTGCCTTGCAGATCTATTTAGATCAAAGGTAAGATCAGATGTATATCTGTGCAAGCAGTGTGGGAGGGCTCCTAGCCTAACAGCTCTTCATACTTCCCCTGCTCAAAGGGTTTCTGAGTCAGAGCAGTGGGACTTGGTGTCCTGATACTGGGACACAGATCTGCCTCTCCTATGTCTTTGGTTCTGGATTATTATCTTTTTCTTCTTGTTTTTTTCATCACAGCATCTGCTCTAATTGACACATGCAAAATAACATGGGTGGAAGAAATGGGCTCCAGAGAGTAAAATCTGTATGAGGCTGAGCATTGTGCAGCTGAAGAACTAGGAATAGGTTTTCCTAATCAGCGTTAGTCACATGGAAAAAAAAAAAAATCTAAATCCTGTGCATTAAGAAAAGGAAATCAACCCAGTGTCTCTATCATCAGGAACAGTCTCTGACACACACAGTAGTAACACTGTACAGTTCTGGCTGGTCAGTAGGAATACAGAAAGAGGGGCTGGTACAATAGTGGAATAACCTTTTCTTACACACACTTGATGATCCAATTTGTATGAGCAGCCAGGATTTCAGGCATGCAGGTCCTTCTGTAAATGAAAAAGATGCTGAAATGCAACATCTGGCATTTTCCAGCTTACCTTTATTGCCTTTGTGCCTTCAGAATTTTCCCTTCCCTGTTAATTCCCTACCTAGTATTTGCACTTCAGGTTTTCCTGTTTTCTGGGAACACCAAAAGCCACAGCTCAGCAGAAGTGGTAGGTATGGAATGATTCAGATGTGCACCTGAAGCTCTCAGAAATGGATTAAGGAGTTCTGCCTTTTCTCATCTTCAAAATGCTTATGGAGATATTTACATTTTACATTTTTCTATTTCTGCACAAACAGCAAGGTCATTCTGAACTTGTGGGCAGGAGCCTGGAAGCTGAGGAGAAGCCCTGGATGGCGTACTGGGACACCCCATGGAGCACACAGCCGGAGCATCTCTGGGGGCTGGAGGGCTTTCTTTGATAGCTTGTCTCCCTCAGTGGAAAGAAAATGAAGCATCTGAAGTTTGGGATTGAAAATAAAAGTGTCATAAAGTGTTACCCTTGAGAAGGCAGGCCCAGCCAGGTTTTTCAAAACTTCCCATATCTTCCCTGCCTTTTGACAGCTTCTCAGATAATTCACATGGTGAGGCAGACATGTTGCTGCAGCAAGCACCAGGTGGAAGAAATCAAAGTAACAGGCTGTTGCAAGGCTCTTGTTAGCATGGCAAGTTTCATATCCACACCTGGTGTGCAGACACCCCGGCCTCCAAACGCAGGAACCTGGCCTGGCTTTTAAAGAGCTATTCAGCTATTCACTGTCACCTCTGCACTCCAGAAATCACTCCTGTCTGTAGTAATTTTGTTTAATTCAACAGTGAAAACATGGGGAGCAAAAGAGGTTTTTTTAAATGCCATGGCTATATTAGCTAATTTTTCTGTCTAAAATACTTAGTGGGAAACAGTGCATTAAAGGTTTGCTTGTGAAGATCTCACTTAGGCTGATAAGCAGTTATTCCCTTGAGAAGCACGGCTGGAGCCAATGGGAGGGTGTGTAGGAGCAACAGCTCACCAGGGTGTGCTTGTGGTTCACAGTTTGGCAAAACGAGCACTTGTACATCCTCCTGAGGTCCTGTGAAGTGAGAGGTGATGCCCTAAAAGCTGGATCCGAGGCTGGAGCCCTGACTGGTTCAAAGAGCAACTGGTGATGCAACTCCATTCAGCACATTTTTCCCTTCTGAATAGCCATATTTGTCAAAAGAGCAAACTTGGTCAAATATAAGGCTTTGATGTATTGTGTCCCTTTGCCAGACATTTAACAGTAATCTAAATGAATGCCTCTGTTCAGAGGTTCACAGAATGTGAATCAAACATCATATTTTAAGAGGAAAAAAATTTTTAGGATTTCGTTGCTGCCAGAATTCCTGAGCTGCCAAAGTAGGGTGCCTCATTTTTAGGTATTTTAAAAACTGATTTGGTTAAAAAAGCTTCAGCCATTGTCCTAAACAGCTGACAGGTTCCCACCAGCCT
>VWZY01009339.1:887727-1009856 GCA_013399075.1 Chloroceryle aenea
TTCAGAGTCTCTTGGCAAATGGTCAAATACAACACACATTTTAAGCAGCTGGATTAACCTAGAGATTCTTACCAGAACCTTTTCATCTGTTTTTCAGAGACAGACCACTGCCATTTAATTAGACTTTAATTGAATGAAAAAACAAGTCACTACCTAATTAAGTGGGGTTACAGAAGAATGGCAATGCAGAGGCCTGGATTCTGAGACACAGCATTCAAAAGACAGCCATGCTAATTTTAGCTATATTTGCAATTGGTTTGTGACCTTTTCTTTCCCCTTTCCTTTACTTCCCCNTATTTAAAGTAATGGTGAATTGTGCCCTGCTTCGCTCATGCAATCTTTCATTTTTTTCCAATGAGTTTGCAACCACATTGGAGCATCCTTAGATGTGGCCAGTTTTTGTGGCTGAAAATACCTGCCATGTGTTTTGGGGACAGTCTTTCATTTATCCACTACTAAGTCTGAAAACAACACTCAAGAAAGTGAGTTAATAAAGAGAAAATTGATAAAAACATCAGCATTTAAAGTCTAATTCATTTTTGCACAAAAAAAAACCACCCTCCTAACTAAGTTTTGCATACATCCACAAATACGGTATAACCATTGTGGTGTTGTGTCTTTCCTTCCTCTCTCATGAGAGTAAAAGGGAGGATTCCGATATGGGTAGACATTGAATTAGGAGACAAGATGTTGGATGGAAATCTCTGAAATCTCTTTGAAATTCAGATTGAATCCCTTGGTGTTTGGGTTGCTGCTTGATGCAGTTTCAGTTCTGTGATGTAAGACTGTAGTTTTATTTTCCTTGTAAGGGTCCTAAAGGATTTCTGATCATCAGTTTGTTACATGAACCAGAAACGAGGCTGAAATTATCTTTTCTTGGTGGTCATAATGTGCATCTCAGAAGGAGGAACAAGACAATGAGTTTTGAAGGTTGAGCCATGAAGCATGGAGGTGGGTTGTGTGTTCATTTGAGTCTGAGAAATTCAAGGAGGAGAAAAAGTGACATGAGCAGGCTGTCTTAGGAAGGGGATCAGAGGTGAACATGGTTCCCAAGGAAGAGGGATGTCTTATCAGAGGAAGGTGTTTTTGGTGAATCTCATGCAGCTGGTGCAAGAAATGGCTATAAGACTGACTACCATCTCTCCCAAACATGATAGAAGAACCTCCAGTTCCTTTTTTTTTTGTTGCACAGGCCTTTCTGGTGCACTGTAACAGGCAGTCAAACCACAGGCAAGCTCATAAGATAGAATTTGCCTTCTTTTATTTGTAATAATCCATCTTCCTGTGGAAATTATGTGAAGCAAATATCAACCACATAAACAGTTTTTAAAGGTTTCAAAGTGGTATCAAAGCAAGTTAATTCCTCTTTAACAGTGAGCCTCACTTTGCTCTTTCATACATACGCAGTTGTAGCATTGGTAGAACACTTCAGAGCATGCTAATATTTGTAGAGTATCAGATATTCAGTGAAAGGTGCAATGTGTTTATTTGTTTAAATGAGAGGACAGGTTCAGTGTTGGTGATGGGACATGAGGCACTTGGAATAACTTGGAACGGGAATACTTTGATATCTCTCAGTCTAAATAGCGCAGCCACGGGCTTTCTGAAAGGTCTTTGCCTGCACACCTCAGCTGTAACATGAGGGTGACCAGACCACCCTCTAGTGGAATCAGACTGCATTTCAGCTTTACTACTGTAACTTTACTGTTATTGCTTTATCTATGAAATCAAATTTTTATTTCATTTTGCCTTGCAGATCTATTTAGATCAAAGGTAAGATCAGATGTATATCTGTGCAAGCAGTGTGGGAGGGCTCCTAGCCTAACAGCTCTTCATACTTCCCCTGCTCAAAGGGTTTCTGAGTCAGAGCAGTGGGACTTGGTGTCCTGATACTGGGACACAGATCTGCCTCTCCTATGTCTTTGGTTCTGGATTATTATCTTTTTCTTCTTGTTTTTTTCATCACAGCATCTGCTCTAATTGACACATGCAAAATAACATGGGTGGAAGAAATGGGCTCCAGAGAGTAAAATCTGTATGAGGCTGAGCATTGTGCAGCTGAAGAACTAGGAATAGGTTTTCCTAATCAGCGTTAGCCACATGGAAAAAAAAAAAAATCTACTTGTGAAAATAATTGTCAACACTGAACGTAGGGGAAAAAAACACCACTAATTATTGATTATACAATTGTTACTTGGTATTGCTAGAGGTTCCTCACTTAAGAAAAATGCAAGGTAAAACTCCAATTAAGACACCTTGGAAAATTCCTCTACCTGGATGTGAGACACAGCCATCAGTCCCAGCACTGGGCATACCTTGAGCACTAGCTCATGTAGAAGGGAGAAGGTGTGCAGCACAACAAAGATGAAGAGGACAGGCCTCTAGGAGGGCTCCCTGGAGGCACACATTAAAACTGTCACACAACATTTGTAGATGACAATTCAGCCACACCTGGCCACCAAGGCCAAGGTTTGGCACACAGGTTCTGGGAGCAGTGAAGATGTGCAATGGCACTTTTGATCCAGGAGGAATGGGAAGATCTGTTGTGGTGAAGGGGTGCTGACTGACGTTTCCAGTTCAGTTAACCAGGACTTGCTGCTCTGCTTCCACTAAATCTCCTCCTAGACCATAAGCTCTCAGAAGAAGAGACCATGTCTTTGTCTGCATATGGAAAATATCAGGTTTGTTTTCAACACTGTTGCAGCTTGAATAAATTGAAGTATTATGTATAATAGTAAACATATGTTGTCTCTGCTTCATGCCCATGGTGTTCCCTAGTTGAGGAACAGCCTCATGAAAAGACTCATGAGAACTATTGTCCCTGACCACTGCACTAGCTTCACTTCAGTTTATCAAAGTCCTGCTTCAACAAAGATATCTGAAAAACATCGGCTAGCTAATATGGCTAAGTGATGAGTGACCTGAGGTGGTACCTATGTACAAAAGAAAAGAATCCCATGTATTTTGTATCTCTCTCACCTTTGGTCTATTGTTTGGTTTTTAGTTTGGAAACTAAAATCCTTACAGTGAGAGCTGATCTGTGATAGCTGGTCACCACATGTTTGTGCACACACACACACACACACAAACTCTCTAGGCACAGAGGAGACTGAGATCTGCATAGGGTAAACAGTCAAAGAGTTTCATTTTAATAGGTCCTATGATGATATCTTTTCTAGTGTCATTTCATACAGTCCATTTTGAAAAAACAACCAACACATTAGTTTTGGTTTAAATATTGACTTAGAAGAATTTGTTATTATACAATATAAGCTGTTCTGCTAAGCTTACTGCCTAGTATTTCTTCTAGAAATTAAAATATTTGTGGAGAAATCAGATGATGACAAAGTTCTGAAAAATTATAAATGCCTTCATTGATATTCTTATCTGGGTTATAATGATTCAGTATTGAGTCACTAAGATACAGCTTATTTTTTGTTCTACAGTTGGGAACACTTAGGGTTTGAACAGACTGCAGTGAAGAAACTGATAACATGTAACAAGTTTGAAGTCTTAAAGAATGTGACACAAAGCTTTTTTTCAACTCTTTTTCCACTTGTGCCCACGTGAAAATATTATAGTGGTTATAAATAAGTTTGTAAAGCAAAAGATGCCTTGTATTTATTACCTTTCGCTGACTCCTCAGAAGTAGCCCATGGACCTTGGGAACTTTGCAGACCATAAATGAAAGATGGCTGTGCTACTGGGCAATGTCATTGTTTTAGTTGACCGAGCTCAAGTGATTAAAGCTTTAGAGAAGTTTGGTTAGACCTTCAGCCATTCGGGAAACATGAAATGTGACTTCTAAAAACATAATTCCTTCAGACAGGTTGATTGTGTGGCTCTATGTCTTGTGAATAGTGCAGACTGCAGAAGTGAAGTCAGAGGTTCCCATTGCAGCCACCCAAGAGCCCTCTCCATATACACTGGTGGAGAGTAGCTCAAAGGCTGCTCCATCTCCTGTCAGTCACAAATGGCCACAGAAAGCCAGAAACACAGGAGAGGACTGCTGTAACACCTAACACCTTCCTTTTCCACAGTTCCAGTAGAAAAGTGTAAGGGAAATGTTTTCTGTTTCCTGATAGAAGACGCTGGGATGTGTAATATTGAGCTTGAGAACTCTCTCACTGGGAATAAACATTGCCTGTTTGAGTTACAACTACCACGTCCAGTCATAGCCAAGAATCCCTTGGAGATCTTATGTCTAATAATTTACTGGATTGCTCTTAATGTACCTCAAAAAATTCTCAGTCAGAGTTGGTATGTCTGAAGCAACTTCCTGTGGCTGGTTGCTCAGTCATCCTTGCTCACTGAAATTTGGAATTAAATTATGCAGTGAATGAATTAAGTCTCTTATAAATTGACTGAGGAGTCATACTTGCAAGATGGTTAAAAATTGCTCCTTGGCTGTGTGTAGCAGCACTTGTGTGTCAGAAGCAGGAATAATCCATAAACCAAAAAAATCCATAAATTCAAAGCAAGCTGTGCCCTGGGTACCCAACACAGGCATGCAGGTGGACATGGTCCTCATGATTATGCCCATGTGGGAAATGTTTGACATGGATGGAGCCTTGTTTGCTCTGCTACAGTACATATCACTCCCACACTAAGGGGATCGATTTTGGCTAGTTCCTCAGAGAGGTCAAGTCAGTCCTGAAGAATTTGCTTTCAGATTCTAACAGTTCTTCGTAATCAGAGAAGAAAGACCAACATATTCCCTCCCAGAGAATCACAAATCAGTCTCACCCAGAGCCCCAGGAGAAGTTTCCAGGAAGGACCAAATTCCTCTGAGACATATCTGACTTTCTGACAGGGCTGTCAATACTACAAGCAGTGTGCAGATGGCAGGCAGATAGCCACAGATAGATTGCTTGGTCTGGGTTTCACAAGCGTAGTAAATTTTGTGATAAATAAACACTTCATGGCTTTCCTAGGCACAGTGCACATCATGGGCTTCTTTGAGGTTCATACAAGTGACCTTCCTGAAAGGAACCAGAAACTTTTACCTCCTTCTCCTGTTCAATGGAGTTCTTTTCATCCCTATTTTGTATAGCCTAGATGTTCTACCATTTCCCTTATTCTATGTAATTCTTTTTTTTCTTCTCTCTTTAGCAAGGCATTGATCTGTGAAAACTGAAGCATGAGATTTGGCAGCACTAAGATGGCAGAAGAAAAGCAGGGAGGGGGTATGTTGATAACTGCTAGGTGGTTAATTTTATGGCTGAGAATGTTTCCCATTTTATACTTTTTTTTTTTTTTTTTCCCAGTTCTAGTAGGTTGTGGCTCATTAGCACCTTCAAAAAATTCCCTGGGAAATATTTAATTGATTGACCAGTAAATTAAAAGTCATTATGCTATGAGCATAATGACAGGCTCAACCAACAATAACAGGGTAACAACTGTATGAATAAGTAGGTCATTATAACATCCCTCTTAAAGTAATCTCTTTTTCTGACTGAAAAGTCATACCCTTCTCAATTGTTCATGTCTAGAAACTGTTTCATATATTTTTCCTAAACCTAATCCTTCAATTTATTTACAACAAAACACCCCTCCCCAGCCCTCCCAAGACAGTCTGTTTTTCAGCATGATTTCTAAAGGAAACAAGGTTCAGCAGGAAATTATATTGCTTGCCCTGTCTGTCTGTTTTTTTTTTTTCCTCAAAAAAAATTCTGACATTACTCTGAGACCTTGAAATTGCTTAAGATGGTACTGAGAAAATCCTGGAAAGTCCTAAGAGATGTGTATTGCAATGTGTGCCTGCCCTGCAGTGAACTTCTTCTGCAGCCTACAAGATCATGATGTGAAGACCACTCTAGTCTTTTTCTGCCACATTTTGGCTAAGGACAATGATTAATGTTCATAAAACTATATAGAATTACAGGCAAATTTGGAAGAACCACAGTAGTACAGGTAAGAAAAAGTACTGACAGTCAAAGTCCATCTCTTTGATACAGCACTGAGTAGTCCTTTAGTCCTAAAGTAATTTTCATTTCAGTGACTCCTGTGTCCATACCACTAACAGGCTGAGTTCCAGAGCCACCAGTCTGTCATTGGTTGTAACCTGTCACCATGTTATCTTGTTGGTTCCATCTGTCTGTATACCATTGTTTTTTTTCCTGGGAAGGCTGGAGAGGCAAGAAAGCAGTGCTGGTGTACTCCAGCAATCTTTATGTTTAACAAATAATGTGGAGCAGCAGAAGAGAATCTGTAGAGCAAATTAGTTGGGCTGAAGACCCAGCCTTTATACTCCCTGTGCTTTTGATGGAGACATTTTGTACTAGCTCAGATCTGGTCCTGCTTGCTCTACTGTGACAGGGAATTGCATTTTTGTGCTCCTAGTTCATTTTGCTCCAAGGTACTTTAAATGGGACAACGGGAAGATTCACTTCAAATTCAGACTTCTTATTTGTAATACCATGCTAAAGGAGGTCCACTTTAATAAGACCGTTCAGGATGAGTGGTGAGGCAAGGTGGTGGCACACACTGCACCATGCATCTATTCCTTCCTACAGATGTAACCAATTTTCTTCATAAGACGTTCTGCTTGGGTCATAGCATTTGGCCTTATCAAAATGCAGATCTTTCAGCTCCTGTTTTAATGAACTACAGGACTTCAACACTGAGCCGATTCATAATTTTCAGTAATACCCTCTTGGGCTGCTTAAGACCATTGTCCAACAACTTATACCCAGGGAATATCTCCAGAGCAGGGGATCAGATGAGATGAGTATGTTCCAAAAATACGTAAAAGCACAGGAACTGAATTTCATTCTGAATCTTTCTCTGCTAGCCAAGGCCTTAAAGGATTTTCTCCTTCAAGAAAAATTGGAGCAGGAACTATACTGTTCTGGACTTGACTAGGAAGGAGCAACCAAGGTCAAGAAATTGCAGCTGCATCTTCTCAACATACATCTGAAAGCTGTTCAGGGGAGACACCCTCTAATCTAGTTCAAACTTACAAAATCATTCTTTTTTGGCTCCATATATTTTTTCTCTTTGCAGTGAAGCATGACACTCAGTTGTGCAAGTCATCATAGCTCATGGGTTCAGCTTACAGAGTCAGCCTGGAGAGAAGACTAGAGTAGAGTGGCCCAAATCACAGCTCTGACAAGTATCTCAAGTCGCTGCTGAACCAAAACAAATTTTCCATTTCTTTCACAAAACAAGAGGGAACATTCACACCTGAGAAAATCTCTCAACTTTTCAAGTTGTCTAAACATGTATTTTAAGAACTTTCCATCCCCAAATAGTATTCTGGTGTTGCTTAAACAAAAGTTGGTAACATGAAAATTCACCTCCCTGAAAAAACCAAACTGTTTTTTGTTATTACTTGGTTTGCTTCCATGCCATGATTCTTTCTCCAACGGGACGTTATTAGCCAAGAACCCTGTCCAGTGTGAGTGTAGTTTACATTTTCCCACCCAAACTGAAATTTATTCTTGTTTACATTGTCTATTCACCTAGATTATTAGGTTTTTCCTTTTTAGGTTTGTTACAGCACTCTCTGGTCTTACTCAACTTAATGAACACAATCGTCTCTGTAGATTTATTCAGTAATTATTTTCCTGATTCATAAATATGTATGATGACAGAGAGTTCTGAGGCACCTTCTGTTTAAGTTTGAAAATTCACCACTTATTTTTATCTTTTCTGTTTCCTAGACAGTTTCTGGACCAATATTACACTGGGTCTTCTTCACCGGAACCACACTTTAGTATCAGACCTGACTGAAATTTTTCCTGGTGGAAAGGACTCACTTGATGATTTGGCAGAGAATCATCACACTCATTTACGTGGTTTTTTTTTACATTCAGATCACTTTAAAAGCTTGGTGAATTTCCTTTGCAGAAATCATACATGTATGGTCTGAAGATTATTTAATGTTCTACATGAGTGATAATTTCAATCAATTTTTTTGTTGAAGACAGACGAACCCACTTTTCTCCCAGAGTTGGATATACCAACATCCTATTTAAGGTAAAAAAAAATAAATTTTGCTGGTTTATAATAATGCCATGTAACCAGTGAATGTTGGAAGCTGATGATAATGACATATCCATGATAGAAAAATTTATTAGCTGATAATATAAACTACAGCAAATTACTTCTTATTCATTAGCTTCATAAAAGATGTTGAAATAACCACCATTTTTCATTGCTGTTATTTATTTCAAACTCTTTCAACAAATGTTGTATAAAGCAAATGCCAAATGCTAAATAAAGGACTAGCCAATCCCTGTTCTCAACGGGCCTTCTCAGGTGTTTTCCCCTCCTCCCTCACTATACAGAGGATTTGCTACCTCTCATTGAAAGTCAGGGGGAGTAATTGTCCCCTTAGTTATATTAGGTATGCATTATTCCTTGACCAATAGACTAAGAAGCCAATACTAATAAAATATGCCTGGTCATTTGTTTTTAAAACAACAAAAGAAGAAAAGCAAATTAGAGATAAAACCCCATATTTTGTCAGTCAAATCCCCATTATCTTTTTGATTATATAAAATGTAGGAATAATATAGGGATACAGATCCACCCTATTTATACTAATTCCCTGATCATTAAGGCACAAAAATGTTAAGTAAGGGAGGACCACAGTCAGGCAGCCTTTCACCCACCTTCTGGAAAAGTTAAGAACATGAAAATGTGTTAACAGATGCATTATTTCAGAACAAGGGTCTGTCTAGCCCACAATCTCCAAAAGATGCCATCATCAGCTCTCAGAGAAGAGTGGAGCAAAGCAAATGTACATGGTACATCCATAAACTGCTCTCCAAACTCTAACTATCTCTTGATTAGGAATTTCCTGAGCTTAATGTGTTTTATCTCTTTAGTAAGCCTTAACAGTCTTCTGTTCTGAGTACTTGTCCAGCCTCCCCCTGACTCCATGACATCTTTTTGCATCTGCAAACTCCGTTAGCAAGGAGCATCACAGGATTCTAAGACTCCTTTGGATTCATGGCAGATGAGCAGAAAGGTTTGTGGCTGCTGAGACTGGCAGACTGGATTGGGTTTGTGGCAGACTGGACTGAGATAGAACTAATGCTTAGTCTGGGAAAGATTCAAAATAATCAACTCACTCTGCCCTCTTTTGGACTGCTGCAAGCTCACAGGAGCTATGGCTAGGAGTAAATAGCCATGCCCCACCTCTAGAGGTACTTTGTCTTCTGTCTTTTTTTTTTCTTTTGCTCACCACTGCAGTGTCCTTTGTGTTACTTGTTATTACAGTGTCTGGGCATCTGAATTAACCTGCACTCTGGATCATGGAATTAAAAACATAAGGGCAGAAACCTGGTCTCATCACTCAGTCTATCTCCCTGCAAAGAGAGACATGTTCCCTGCAGCAAGTGTGAGCATACTTACAGTTTTAAATGTCTCAAGTAATTGTGCTTTCATATTTCCTCACAAGACTATTCAACACTTCAAAGTAGCTCAAGCTTTTTCTGGCATTCTGTCTAAATATTCCCTTCTTAATCTCATCTCATTACCTCCTAAGTAATTGTATTCTGTCCTTGGGGTCTATTCACTTTTCACATTTACAGACTGCTACCCAGTTCCCCTGAGTGTAAGCCTCAATCTAAGGTAAATGACACATTTTTACATTTGGACTATTTCCTTCAAACTATCACAATTGTTCTTGCAATCTCCCCTACTAAAGTAGTCTCTACAGATAGATCAGAAGGTAATTTTCTGACTTCAGAGGCTTGCTACGTACCCTGCTTTCTTCCCCCTTCTTTGAGCTCTTCTCAACCCACATGTATTCATGTGAATGCTCCTTTGAATTCAAATGCTCTTTAAATGTCTTGAGTTTATGAGGATGGGATCAGTACACAAAGTAGAAAAAAAGGAAATTGGAAAGGAAAATACAGTGGGGAAAAAAAATCCAAAACTCAAAAGGCCTGTAGTCTGCTGTTAAGGTAGATTTTTTCCAACCCTTTCATAATCCATGGCTGGTTTCCATTTTTCAGATGTAAGTTAAAAGTATTCTTTTTCCCTTTTTGCAATTCCACCTTATAGAACAAAACCTAATAATTCTTCTTTATTTTTTTCCTTTTATTTTTTATTCATTTCTGAAAATAGTGCTTATTCTCCCTTTTCCCTCACCAAAGATTGTCAGTGACACGCTTACATGATTGTAAGTGATTTATCTTTCTGCTCTTATTTTCATCTTCCCTGAATGGCTTCCAGTTCACTGTGAATTATTTGATAGTATGGCAAAATGTAATCTAAGCTTGCCATTTCTCTGGCTTTCTAGCAAATACATTGCTGGACATGAAATATGGACATACTAGAGAGAAGGGGATATTGTAGGGTTATGGTGGTAACCTAGTTCCCTACAGACTTGAGAGAGGAGGTTGGGTTAGCAGGAATGCAGTTAGTGATATTTCTTGTTTCTGCCTGAATCTAGAAAAACCTGGATCATGATTTTTATTCAGCTGCATGGCTGGTGGCTGGTCTGCATGGCTGACAAGCACAGCACAAGATCTGCTCTCCAGGCACAGCTTAGAACCCATCATTCCAAAGTCGATGCAGACTGAGCCCAAATGCTTAAACCTCACCACGAACTAATTGATGAGTTAGCAAGTTCTCACCTGGCTACTCTGTGCTGTTACTTGCCTAGAGATGGTTGCTCCAAAACTAGCTTGGTTTGACTATTCATTTCAGGAGTCATTGAGATGGATCGAAATATTTGGAAGACTAGAGATATTTTAATATGGAGGATAGATATGTGGCACGTTTTGCTATATTCAAAATTTTACATTTGTAAAGTGCTTGAATATTTGGAATTTTTGTGTGGATAAGGTTTAGTAACCCTGCTTTTCTGGCTTTGTCAGGCAGCGAAATGTAGGGCAAATAAAAATGATGAAGAGAAACATCCCTAAAGAGCACAACTTCTCTTCTTATGGTGAGCATTTGTTTCATTCTTTGTGAATGCCACATGCAACTCTCTTTTTTATTTTGTATGTGGATGGTCACTCATTCAAGTAATGCTAAAGGGAAACTTCAGTTAAATAGTCTACATGAGCCAGTGCAATCCAGCTAAAATATGTATGGTTACACAAGCTTTCATGGGAAAAACATTGGACCAACTAAATTTGAATGCACAGGAATCTGCTGCCGTGACTGTCTTCATGGTGCCCATTTTCAGCTGTGTCTGCATCTGAGCTTGGCAGTTGCCTGCTGCAGTATCAGTAATGGGGACGCCTGGGGCTGTGGGAGCTGCAACCAGCATTGGGCTGCAACCAGCTCAAGACCATTGCGTGACGATCCAGCTCAATCCTGAGCTTGTCTGGGAGGAGGCGGTATGTTGAGGGGAGCTCTCAGGAGCATCTGGGACTTCTTTTGGAGGTAATGGAAAGAGAAATGCCGCTGGCACAGGGGGAAGCGGCTCCCACAGACCCATTGGGGCTGCACTATTTTACATCAGCTGAGGATTTAATCTCATACTTGAAGTACATCCTTAAAGTGAATGAGAACAGCACTGCTAAATGCCTTCCTGTTTAAATGATGAATTCAGTGGGTGAAATAATATAAAATATTTATGATATAGAGGAAGCAAACACAGTTGCTAAAGTGAAGCACAGTTGAAATAAGGATACATAAGGGAATCTGAGTCCTCCCTTCTCATTGTTTGAGCCCAGTCCCACATGCCCTGACATTATGATGGGGTAAGTCCACTGCTTCCCACTGTTTTTCACCAGTGCAACTGCAAACAAAATTAAACCTTTATCTTCAACTGTTTATTCCCTTTTATACAGAAATGCTGAATAAAGACATTTGGAAACACTTCACAACTTCTTGCCTAACCTGGCTCTCAGTCCCTGGCAAACCCCCAACCACATCCTTGGCTTCATATCAGGCCCCTCCAGTGGGTAAGCAGAGGCAAGTACTCTGCCCACTGGAAATGCTCTGCAATCCCTGTCCTTTGGCCTCCAAATATCAGCCCTGTCATCAAATCCTGGAGTAAAAGGTATAAATACTCCTTGGCATGAGCCTTTGAGAAACCAATCCTTCTCAAATTACTTTAAAATAATTTACCAAAAAAAAAGAAAGTTAATCTGTCTACAGAGGTAGCAAGGCAGCTGCGTGGAGAGCAGGGTGTGGGTCAGCATGTGCAAGATCACCTGCACTGCCACAAGTAAAGAATATTCTGTGAACTGGTACTTCCAGCTAACACTATGCCAAAGTTTATTAGTGTTTCATATTTCCATGTCTTTAAACATTTTAAAAGTTCTGCCTAACTCTCTTAGCTTTCATTGAAAGCAAAAAGGATTGGACCAGTGTCCTGGTTTGAGTGAGAACAGAACTAATTCTGTTCAGTGATTTTACTTTTCAGCTCAGTTCTTCTAACTAACTTCACTTTCTGAAGTTAGCAGCCTGTTTTCCTAGGCAGTGTCTGCTGCCAGCAGTGATAACACCCCATGCTTAGAGTTACTGCCAAGGATTGGTATGCAGAACAAGGTCACTGCTAGATTTTGTTTACCATGTTGAGGGGTGCAGAAAGTCAAAGTCTGCACTTGCAGGGAGGAGCAGACAGGACAGGTGACCCCAAACTGACCAACGAGGGATTTCACCCCATATATGTCATATTTGGCATAAAGCAGAGGGATCTCAAGGGTGAAGTCCTGCTTGGCTTGGCTCTTCTGGCTTCTTCTGGCTTCTTCAGTGGCCAGCATCTGAGGGGGATTCTGTCCATTCTGCCTTCAGTACTGATCTGTGTGTTCCTGAATCCAGTACTAGAATCCAGCTCCTGAATCTGGTTCCCATCTGATGCTGGGCCCAGTCTGACACTTCCCCAGTGCCTGCTCCACAACATCAGTGATGATGGTGACATAATTACCATCAGAGGGGTTGGTTTCAATACTGGCTTTGTATATATTTGTATATATATTCAATTGTTATTATTTTAATTTACATTAAAGTTGTCCTAGTTTTCATTTCCAATTAAGAAATCTCTCTTCCTTATTTGCTTTTTCTTCCATTTTGGAGAGGGAGGGGGGTTAACAGAGAGTGTCTGTTATAGGTCTAGCGGTCTTCCCTGACTCTAAACTGGGACAACCAGCCATGCGCTCTGAAAAAACATCAGATCATGCTCTCCAACCTGCTGTGGTGAAGCCCTGGTTCACAGAGAGTGACAAGGCTAGTTTGCAGTTACATCATGCACAACCAATCCTTACAAAGACTTTATTTTTAGTTCATTTTTTTAATGCATTCTTTCTGATTTTTTTTTTATTTTAGCCACATAGGTGGCAAACTGAAGACATTCTTTTCAAGCCCACAAAACTTGGATAGACACTGGCTCTCTGCTCCCTTTAATGGGACTTAACTGGCAAAAGACTATGCCAATGACTAAAACAGACAGCTGAATTATAAGGAATTTTTACAAGTTTTTCAAGACTTCTGATAGGAATTCCCTAGAAAAGAACTCCCTTTTGAAGGTCCTGTGAGGAATAAACCAATTCATGCAGAAGTGTCATGGGTGAAGCACATAACTTTTTTCTTTTTTTTTTTTTTTTGGAGTGTATAACTATGTACTGGTCATTGGCACAGCATGACCTGAGGAAAAGCTATGACGAGCCAAGAAAAAGTATGTGTAGGGATGACAACACAGCATCCCCTCTACCATGCAGGTAGCAGAGCAACATCACATGATGCTGCAAAGGGGTATGAACACATGAGGTCTGTGCTTGTGAGCCCAGGGACCTTTACCACTTACACGTGCATTGGCAGGTTGTATGGTGTGACTTTTTAATCCAGTGGGTGGGGTGTGCATGTGGAAGTGTTTCCATGTAAGAAAACTTCCCTGCACTATCTGAACAAGGATGATTAGAAATTTGCAGTTTGCTGAATTTTTGGAAGTGTTTAGCAGTGTATCTTATCTGTTGCATTGCTTATATTGATCCTGAAGGTATAGTTCACTCATTGGCAGTTAATTATGCACCATTTATAAATCAATAATGCACTCTGGTTATGATTATGTATAAACCACAGGCGCTGAGCAGTTTTTTCATGTGGCAGGTGCACACTCTGTGATTTTGAGCAGAAACTATCTTGGGGTCAGTTTCCTAATTACAGTTATCATTAAGATAAGATACTACTAATCTAGTATCCAAGAACTCATCACAAATGTAGAGCAAAGCATGTTTTATATCTCTTTTCACTACTTTACTAAATGACACTATTTCAGAAAAGAAGCTAAAAGGATACACACTTTCCCTGAGGTTCATTTTTTTAATCCATTACTGCATTAGGAATTCTATTATAGCTACTACCATTGCACAGCAGCTACAGTTCCTGTTATCCACATAAGCCATTGTCTTGCAATTTAAGGTAAGAGTTTTGAATAAAAGATGTATTTTTACACAGCTCAGAATACAATGTGGAATTTGTTGCTGTCAGATAGTGTCAAGGAAAAATGTATGCAGATTCAAAAGGTATTAATCGGAAATAAATCTATTGATGACTATTAACAATAACAGTATGAGTGAACTTTAATGCAGGAAGGCCCCCAACTGTCAACATCCAGAAGATGGGAAGGACTGCCATGTACTCAACCCGTGTCTTTTACTCTTCCATGTTTTGAACACTCAGAAAGGCTAGATAGACAGAAAGTTGTGCATAGCTTTAAGAAAAGTTTGCAATGAGTTGTTTTCCTGCATTGATTTTACTTCCCTGGCAGAAAACTGAGAGCTGAAAGGATGGAAAATTCCTTTAAAGACGCAGGTGTTTGAAGAGATTTTTTGGGCCAAGTTTGACCTCTGGGATTACTTCAGTCTTATCATGGTCCAGATGTCAGAGGAATGAGTTTATCTCCCCCCTCACTTCTCGTGCTGCAGATCACCCCTAAGTCAGTATTATCTCTGAAATTTCAGAGCCATTGGTGACTTAAAAGCACAAAACCATTGACAACTAAGTGTGACTTAGAGATTTACCTCCTGCCTGTCAGGCTTAGAGAAGAGACAGAGACACTCAGATATCTGTTGCAACAAGTCTGCCACTGACACAAGTGAAATCCGTAAACAACTGCCTTCCTCCACAAAAATCTTGGTTTTGTTTCTTCTGTAAACCATCACCAAAACCAGCTAATCCCCACACAGCAATCACCACGTGCACTGTCTTTTCTTGCTCATGGTTTTATTGCATACCCCACATAAAATTGATAGCAGTTTTCTTTTTGTAGACAAAACATTTACGATTATCTCATTTGTCCTAGCAACAAAAATAACGATGAATATTCAACCTGTCATGCAAAATGGTCTGAAAACACTTTACAGATACTAAAAAAAGATCCAGAAGAGATGTAAGAAAAGACAAAAGAAAACAAATAGGTCTTCCTTAGTTTCTCAGCTGCAATTTCAAAGCATACCACATTTCTTTCCAAACCACATTTTATTCTTTTTGAAGTATTTGGAAGACCCAAAATGACATGCTTCTTCTGGATGTGATATTGTTTTTATATGGATTTACTTGATATAATTTTTTTCTTTTGCCTGATTTTTTAAGGTTTGGAAATTCACCCTGCTCACCTACACCAAATTCTAATAAAAACCTAATACAGTAAAAAAAACCTCAAGAGCCTGGAATGCTCACTCACATTTTGAGAATGTCTATAAAGGTAATTTTTTTCTGATATTGTACTTTAAAAAAGTTTTGGTGTACAGATGGTAGCAATATACAGACTGGCTTTGTGAAATCAACTTCATAAATTCATTTATCTATATACTAGATAATTTCAGATGCATAAATACAGAATACGAATATGGAAAAACTGTACTTATTCGATACATAACTTCTGACTGCTGTAATATTTTATTTTTCCTCTTGAGGAGATTAAAGGACCATTAAGGCAGCCTATTTCAAACAATTACTACCTTACTCTTTCATATTTGCTTATGGCTCAACTGTACCTTTATGCACATCCTAGAACAAGGACTGCCAGGGAGCTGCAATGTGTCAGAGATCTGCTATTAGTGGCATGAAGCAAAGCTAAATATGTGCCTGTCTCTGTTCTGCACCATCACTTCCTAACCTTAATATAGAGGAGGCATCACACAAAAAGAGGTCTTGCCAATCACAGTGAGCAGGGGAATTATGAGAATCAGGCAGGAGCCTCCCCATGCTCAGCTCACCTACACATCCTGATACTCAGTAGCCCCTTCTTGATCTAGAGATTGTTTTCTTGCTTGTTCAAACTTCTTTCTTTTCTGTCATTTGCAGTTACATTTCACATTCCCCTTTTCATTGCATTCATCTCCTGTTCTGACAAATCCCCTTTGTTGCTCACAACTGTTTTTCTGTAATTTAGAAAAGGACTTAATAAGATTTCACTGTTTTGAGAAAAAAAAAACAAACAAACAAATATACAAAAACCCCACACCACCCCCCCCCAATCCCAAATAAAACCAAACAAAACAAACCAGATATTGAAAAAATACTGAACCAAAAGGTTTTAACTCAATCTAAATTATTCTTCCTTTTTTATTCTTTTAAAAAATTCAGAACTGGTTGTTGAATTTCCTCAAAATTTGCGAATACTTTTGGTGTCCCCTAAAGGACAGTAATTGCTGTATTTACTGTGGAAACCCCCTGCTAATCTCACCCTTCACACTGATTGTGCATGACATGACAGGTGGCTTTTTAGAACGGAAATACACTTTGCTTTCCTAAAGTACTGGTAGAAATTGAATAGTTTAAAAACTTAATCTCTCCTCACTGTAGCCTGGTAAGTCTTCCTGTGTCTTCAGAGAGCTCTGAACTAAAGCCCTGAATATTTCTTTCCTTTTGCTGTTAATTTTCTTTACACTGAAAAGAGTAACAAAGGTCAAATTGATACCAGTATTATACAGATTACCTGTCTTGTACGTACCACTATTTTCAGTATGTTTATGAATATTCTTGATTTTTGATACCAAAATTATTTAAGAATGATTGAAAGAGACATGATTTGCCTCTTTCAATTAACAGTAAATATGTACAGCTGTAGAAATTTAATTCCATGGCCTCCATTTCATAAAGTACTGATCAGCTATGTTGATTCAGAACACAGAAAACAGAAGATAAAAATTTTATGTGGTAACTCTAGTGAATGGAGAATTGAGGATGTGGGAGGGTATTTCAGACAAAACAAATTTCTCATATAATATACCTATGGGGGCAGAAGGAATTTAGATTCTTGTTTGAAAAACAAGCATTTCAAACCCATAAATATTTTCAGTTTTGATAGGAAGCCAAAAGCTTTTTATGCAAAAGCATCCATGCAGTGTGGAAACTACAGATAAAACACCTCATCACTTTAACATCTTGCAAAGTCTGGTTTCACCAGATAGACTCCATCGTTCCATGATTTGGAATGTTTGCTTGTTCCCTGTCAGTAAAGGATTATGAATGTTTTCCAGTTCTATTTTTGGGTAATCAGATAACAGAGAATCAATATTTTGCCTGTGAAATTGTATTACACTTAGATCTGAGAATTATTCATTGTATTAGAATGTGAGGGTTCTGTTAAACAATCTAAAATCTATTCAAGACAAAAGGACTTCTTCAACTGTCCTTTTTTGGATCACAGTTTTAGCCATTCTGTATCATTGCTTCTAGCTATTAGTTTGGATTTTTATTGTGTTTTATCACTCTAGTAATGTATGGTGCCTTTTTCAGTTCTTTGCCCACACCAGAGAGAAATTGAAAGGAAGTGCCTAAGTCTGGAAAATATGGAAAATCAAATTCAGTATTATGTGAGAATTTGGCCTTTTAGAGCTGAATTGATCGGGGCCTGGATTTTCATGAGAAAGAAACTTTGGAAAACAGACAAATCAAAGGATTATAAAAAAGATGTGCATTTTTGGCAGTGAAAGAAATCAGACTTGGGAAGACCTTATCCTCAGAAGGAGTTCTGTGTTTCTTGGAAGTCTTTCTTTGTAACAGAAGTGTGATCCTGATGCAGGCAAGGGTCTGTGGTGTCTTATGGGAGGGTAAGACTAGGTGAGAACTGTGTAGAGAGGTCTGTGAGGAAGGGGAGTAATGTCATGGAGATCAGGATGGTCCCACAAGCACTCTATTTCCCCAAAAGGTCTAATACCAATGTGCATTCACTGGCAGTGATTCTCCCTCCCACATCATTCAGAAAAAAAAAGAAAAATGTGTATGAGAAAATATGAGAAGGAACTAAAAGAGCTCAACCCAGAGTGTCATGAGCACTGGAAAGTTTGGGAACAGTCCAGATTTCGGAGAGATACTTAACTGCATTCTTCAAATAGCTCTGTGAAACCCAGTTACACATCACACAGAAATGGTATACTCATTGTGCTGGGATCATTTCTAACTGGAATTTGGCCAGACATTTTTAAGCAGAAAGGTGGGCAGGGGAACAATCCTGTCATTAAATGTCCTTGTCATTTTATCTTCATTCCTCTGATTTGTTGCAGATGTTCCTTTGGAAAATGTTTTAGTGCCTTTCTCACTTCAATTATCATCAGTTCACACTCAGTTCATAATGGCAGAAGAATTGACCAGGGGACTAGTTCACCATCCTTGTGGATCTTTTTGACATCTACTTGTGATTCCTCTATTTCTTTATCTTGCAGCAGATTTTTTCCTTGAAAAACTAAATTTGAAAGTGTTTGAAGGTTTGAAAAAAGGGCAAAGGTTGATTACTTTAGTAATTTTATTTCAACATTAGGTTAATTTTTTATGGATTATAATGATAAACCAGAAGCAAAAAAGACTGTAGTGTCTTTAAGATGTATGACTTAATATTAAGTCAGCACAGAGTATAATTCACAACTTTTTCTTTCTAGCAAAGTCAAGTTAATAAAAGATTTTTAAAAATCATTTTTTTAAGTAAATGCTATTAGATAAACTCTAGATACATGAGTTTAAAGTGTTTACACTGAATAGCAAAGTCAATCAACCATTTATTTTTTGTGTATGTCCTTATTCCTCATTTATTGAGGGATTTCTTTTTAATACATTAATATAATAAGATATTTTTTCTTTTTATTGTTTTATAATTTTAATTCAAAAGTATATTTTATCATACTTTTCAGGCATAGGCTTGGTATCTATCTAGTGTAATTCTACTGTGTAATGCAATTCACTGACCATGATAAAATATTAGATAAGCTAAACCAATAGCAATCCCAAGCACCAGTTTGGGCAGTGACTGGCTCGAGAGCAGCCCTGAAGAAAAGGTCATGGGGGTACTGGTGGATAAGAAACTCAATATGAGCCATAAGTGTAATAGAAGCCATCAAAAGTAAGAGAAAAGGTGTTATCAAGACATTTTCAGCAATATTGTAATTGCTCTTCTATAATAATATTTCTAAATAACAACCAAAAAGTTGGTTTCTACAGAGAATTGGAAATTGTAATTGCACAGTGTGGTGATCTGGCAGTCTTTCTGGAAACAAATGAAGAGAGAATTAATTATACATGAATATCAGTGTTATAGTTTCAAAAACTGAGAAAAATTCCGAACCTGACAGACATTTCTTTGTCAGCCTAAAGAGGTTTTCATGTGTGTTTACTTTTAAAAGAGGTGGAGGGTTATATTTGTTATGTCCATATGTTTACAAACACAAATATTATTCCTCCTAAAAATAAGCAAGAAAATTCATCAAATAATTCACTTATCAATGAATTCAGTTGTTCAAACACAATTTGAGTTTTTGGAAGAGAGTTCATATAAGCTTTTCCTAAATTTCAGTACATAAATGGATACATGGAAATTATTCTATGATTTTATGCACCCTTTTCAGAGCAGAATAATATGGTATGACCTATCAGGTGCTTGACTCTCAGAGCAAGAAATTAACTTATCATTTTTCCTGCTCTTCTTTCAACTTCCTTTTGAAAAAAAAAAAAAGCAGCTAACAGCATTTAGAAAAATGGGAATTTTCTTTTGTTTACTTGGGTTGTGTAATCCTCTTAGAACTGAACAAGCTGTTCTAACAACATTTTCATTGGCAGTGAATGGAAAGCGAGCTCTTCTGACCAAGCAATATTATGAATATGATCTATTCATTGTGTTCTCTTTCCATTCAGTTTCACAGACAAGACAACCAGCCTCGCCTGAACCCTCCCATCCTTGCTTGCCTTTGAATGGGGACCATGTGAGCTCTGTCTTCTGTTGCTCTTGAACCTCTGCCTGGTACACAGGCTCAGCAGCGGTATCAGCCTAAGAAGATTCTGCTCACACACCTTATTCCCATTCTTACTTATTCCCATCAGTATCCTCACCCAACCCCAAGAAAAAAGGAGCCTGCAGGGCTTTTGTCACCAGGCTGTGCCACAATGGCTCTGGCATTCACTCCCATGATGATGCAGGACAGGGGGGCCTTTAGCGTGCCCTGCTAAAGTGTCACTAGCTAAGTTTAGCAGGTGTTAATTATTGTGTCACCAAAAGGCACAACATCCTGGCACCATTGATGAACACTTAAATTCACTCCTTGCCTTTGACTTTATTACATTTGTGAACATGGGAGCCGTCATCCAGCCAAAACTTGAGAATACACCTTAACGATTCATGCTTCCATTTTGCTTTCTCTGTAACACTTCAATTTCCTTTCACTGCACCTCTTCTTGTGCATACATTTTCCCCCTAATCTTTCAAAACCAATGCCAGGAGTTTTTTCCATACTTCCTCCATTGGCTCAGCCCCTGTAGTATTCTACAATGAGAGCAGACAGCTCAGGGGTTTGGTGTCAAATTAAACTTTTATCCTGAGTTTTTCTTGATTTGCTTTTACTACTGAACAATTTGGGGAACCTCAGTCATCCCCTCTAAGTACAATAAACAGAAATTTTCTTCCCCAGCAGGAGACAGTACTTCAACTGAATTCACATAACCCTACTGCAAAAATATTTCCAGTGGCTTTCAGATAGTTTGTATCTTGGAGTTTAAAGCTGCTCTCATACCTACGGAGATTTTTTTGCATGAAGCAAACAGAGTTCAAACTGAGTTTCCTGTCTCCAGTATCCACTACATTGTCATCAGGCTCCTCATTGTCTGGATTGCAAGTTGGAAGAGGCTGACTTTCTTAATTTTTTTTTCTTCATATCCCAGCTTCTTACTTATGCACAAAAATTCTCCAGGGGTAGAAAATCTCTAAAAGATATTAATGAAACTAGTTGTCCTGGTTTGAGTGAGAACAGAACTCATTCTGTTCAGTGATTTAACTTTTCAGTTCAGTACTTCTAACTAGCTGCACTTTCAGAAGTTAGCAGCCTGTTTTCCCAGTCAGTGTCTGCTTCTGGCAGTGATAACACCCCATGTTTAGAGGTACTACCAAGGACTGGTATGCAGACCAAGGCCACTGCTGGATCTTGTCTACCACGCTGGGGGGTGCAGGAAAGTGAAAGGCTGCACCTGCAGGGAGGAGTGGACAGTGCAGGTGACCCCAAACTGACCATCGAGGTATTCCAGCCCGTACACATGATATTCAGTATAAAGCAGAGTGATCTGGAGGGTCTATAGGTTTTTTTGTTAGCTTGCTGGTTTTGGTTTTGTTTGCTTGCTAGCATGCTTGCTTGCTCACTTACCCTCTCTCTGGGGGCTCTTGTCCCCTCTTGGACCACTTTGCCAGCTTTACTTGGTTTGGCTTAGGTCCTCTTTCAGTTCCTTCTTCAGAGCATCCCAGGAGGACTCTGTCCATTCTGCCTTCGATCCCAATCGGTGTGTTCCTGAACCCAGTACAAGAATCCAGCTCCTGAACACAGCTCCCATCTGCTGCAAGGTCCAGCCTGGGACTCCCCCAGTACCTGCTCCACAGCATCAGTGGTGATGGTGATGTAATTACTGCTGGGGGGATGGGGATTGATGCTCTTTTTGTATATATTTGTATATATTCTATTTTATTACTATTATCATTAAAGCTGTTCTAGTTTCCTTTTCTAATTGCTAGGTCTCTCACCCTTATTCCCTTCCTCTTCTGCTTAGACCAATAACAGAGCATCTGTTATTGGTCTAAGCATCCGCCCTGACCCTAAACTGTGACACTAGTCTTGGATGGAGCAAACTTTTCTTAGTCTAATGTTTAAAGTTCAAAATTAGCTACAGAAGTGATGAAAAAAAAATTGCAGTCCCATTCCTCTTGCACTGTGGTTAGGACATCAAGAGGGATGTCTTTTTTAAAACAAGACTGCATTTCTGTAGTAATTCTATTCTAAAAAATTATTTTTACAGGCAGTCTGATCAGACTCCATATTTACCTGAGCTTAATGTTTACCCATACACTGTAGTACTAATCTTCAGAATTTACTCATGCTTTTAGCTATTGCTGATACATTGTTGTATTTTTTTAGACAAATGAAGTGTCTGTTATTATAACATGAGCCAAGCTGGTATTTTTCCCTTTGACTGTATAACATATATATAAAATTATTCTGAATATACATTAATAATTTCTTTTTAAAATGTCTTATTCTCAGAGAGAATTTTGAATACTTTTGCTTGAGTTTTGAAATGTGGAAAAAAATATATATAGTGAAACGGTGTTACATCCTTTACCAAAAAATAAAGGCACAATGACTCTGTGCGTTGAATGTGTAAAGCAGAGCTTGGATGGAACCAACATCAAACAAATATTCATATTCTCCATGCAGCAATACTGCCTGTGCCACTGACAGTGCCATGGAAAATGTGGTGATTCAGTTACTGGTCCCAGTCCTTCACACAGCTTTGCAAATTAATTACTTTACTCATGTGAATCTTCTCAGGGAATCTCATTGCATAACTCACCTGTGTAAAATTGCTCCTGTCCAGAAATAATCAAGTGATTACACCCATAGTTTTTAATGAGTGATTTATAGAAAATCTCCTGGCTGAAGTCTGTATTTAAACATTTTCTGCTTTTTGAAGGCACACAAGATTTTTTAAAGCTTTTTGCCTATGTATGGAATTAACCATAGGGGAAAAAAAAAGACAAGAAAAAGGTGTTACATACATTATGCACAGTTTTTCAGAGAGACTTATTCCATTGACTTACAGAGAATTTACTGACTGAGCCTCCTCACACAGTGAGACAAAATTGTTTCCCTGTAGCTTTTTTTATTTATTGTCAGCCTCACCTTAGGATTCCAGGTTATTTTTTAATACTACTCTAATAATGCTTCTTTTCAAGGGTGAGGGAAGGATGGGATGGAGGAGATCACATATGATATTTATATTATTACATGTGATTGTGTTAAGCTGTAAATTCCTTGCTAAATTTTTTAAATCCCTCTGATGTCTGACAAGGAGTTGGAAATATATAAATGTTAAATTTTATGGTTCTTTCCATGTTACCATAGTCTGCAGTTCTATTATAAACTGTCATCTGTAATATAATCAAAGGAAAATTGGTAGGAAACCTTATTGTAGTCCAAGGAACATTCCTTTTTACATTAATTTACTGACTTAAACAGTATTTAGACTGTCTGGCTCAATCTGGAGCTTTTAGAAAAGCAAGGAAAGACTGAGTCAGAAAAGAGCTTGGTCATTTATAGGTTGTCCCCAAAACTTGCCTTGATTTACAGCGGTGTATAATGTCACAAAAAAAAATGCTTCCCCATTGAGTCAGAGCCTTTCACTTGTTAAAAATGCATTTGTATCATCCCTAATGCAGTCCTTATATCTTTTTTGTTGCTGACTGACACCACTTTCAGTTTGTAGCTCAAAAACTTAGTAGCAAATTAAGGGTTATAAAGGTTTGTTTGGCTTCCTTCTTTCTCTTTGCTTTCCTGCTCCTGCTTTGCTTTCAGACACAGCTTGTTATTTGCACTTGTACTGATAATAACATAAGGGAGTGTTTGCTCTGGACCAGACAGGACATGTGGTATGAAAGCATGGTTCAAATACAGAATAAAGCTGGTTTCGCCCCAGGGACCTTACCAGCTTTTAGCCAGAAAGGATTTTCTTACCCAGTAGAAGTGATCTGCTCTGGCAAGACCAGCCTCTCACTTCACTGGCTGGACAGGGTGGGACAGCAGGTCTTACACTTCTGTCAAGTGTCCAGAACACCAACCAGACCATGGACCTCATAACTGAAGAAGGTGCTTACTCCTGATCTCACCAGGAGCCAGTACATAGGCACAAATGTAAGAAGCATGGTATGAAAACCTGATACTGGTGGTAGTGTATAAACTCAAGAGAAGACATAACAGGGTCTAGGCCTGCTGCCTTGAAGGTGTATGTATTTACCCTAGACCACTATGAACAAAAATAAAGAAAATGAAGAGTAGAGGGCAAAGGTGTGTTCTGTTTTATTCATGTGAATGAGTTGAGAATTCTTCTTGCTTGCAAGCTGCTCCATTTTCAAAATGCAGGATTGGAATGCCACACAGGGAGACCTAATTAGGAACACTGGGAGATGGGTCCAGGCCTGGGTCAATTCCCTAACTACTGAGTTATCGTGTCAGCAGTGGGTGTTGGGGTTGCCATCCACATATTCCATATCTGATGGGTCTAGTGAAATGTGAGAAATCACAGAATTACAGAATGGGAGAGGTTGGGAGGAAGCTTGTGAGATCATCTAGTCCAACACCTCTGCTCAAGAAGTGTCAGCTAGAGACAATTGTCCAGGACTTAGTCCAAATGGCTTTCGACTGTCTCCCAGGATGGAGATTCCACAACCTCTCTGGGCAATCTATCCCATTGTTTGATCACCCTCACAGGGAAAAAAGTGTTTCCTGATGTTCAGACAGAACCTCCCATGTTTCAGTCTGTGTCCATTGCTTCTTGGCTATTCACTGGGAAATACTGAGAAGGGCTTGGCTCCCTAATATTTGTTCCCACCCTTCAGATATTTATATATGTTGTAATCTTCCTGACGTTTCTCCTCTCTAGGCTGATAACTCTCAGATATCACATCTTGTCCCCATATGGAAGATGCTCCAGTCACTGAATCATCTTTTTTGGTCATCACTGTATTTTCTTCAGTAAATCCCATTCACATTCACATTACGTTCCTAAGCTTTCAGCCAAAGAGATAGAAAATTAACATCTTGAACTACATGGACTTCACCTTCTGAATGGGCCTGATATTCTCATACAGTCATTGAAGAGAAGTCCTGAAGTCTGACTGGATGAAACCTCTGTGGGCTTTCAAAGGTATTGGAAATCTCTCTCCAGTTTCAGGGAACTTCTTCTATTTTAGGTTGATGGAATCATTCCACTCTTTTTTTCCATCCACTCCGTGTCAGGTACCTACATTTCTCTGAGCCATTGCTGAAGTGCCTAACTAGAGAATTAGACCTGGTGGGCTGTGTTTTGTCCAAAGTGTAAACCAATAGGTAACAGATACCAGCCCACAAAGGAGAATCAGGAGGCAAAGTTATTATAATGGCCTGGCAGTGTCTGAGGTCTTTCATGTCTGAATTGCTCCCTAAAATTTAGACAAGTTCAGCAGTAGCTGGAGAACATTGTTATCAGGTGCCATGGTTTTTTTTTCAGGGATCAGCAAATTCCTGACATTTAAAATGCTTCTCCATAAACTGAGCTCTGCAGTTAAAATTGTTATTGTAGTAGTACCATATCACTTTGGTTTCTAATGGACAAATCCCTTTATCAAAAATCCACATATTAGCATAAAGGTAGTGAACAGGAATGTTTAAGACAGCAGCACTTTTTAAACTTGAATTACAGTATGAATATATTAATATCACTCAATGGCACTGAAACTTAAACCCTTTTCATGTATTAGCATACTTTTAACAAATTACCCCAAAATTCATATTTATTTTTCTATTACCTTTTCCTATGTTTTTACTCTCAATATTCTCTTTTCTTAGACTTTGAATTATTGTTTTTCTGTTTTTCTTTTAAATAATTGACCTTTGTTTTTCTATTATCAGTAGACTTGTAGTCTCATTGCCATTAATTTAATTGCTTCCATATTGTTTTAATTCTCCTACAACAGCTAGAACTATTATAGTTTTTGTATAGTATAATATATCTAAATTAATTTAATTCCTATTATTCATGAGGTTAGCCCTATTGTAGCTAAGGACAAAATTACATTCCCATTTAAGCCTACTTTTCAGTGCATCCCTTAACACCCAACTAAGCTGCTTGAAATAGGATTTGACACAGAGAAACTGTTGACGTAGGTCTGGATTTCTACTCTCAGTTTCTCCTGCTTTTTTCCTTCACTGTCTGGAAAGCTGGTGGAAACTGCCAGCTGGGGTTTGCTCTCTGGAAGACTGCTTCTTGGGCAATGGTATAGATTGAAAAGAATGGCGTGAAAGAAGGCAGAGTTGCACCACAGCGCTTGCTTTCACGAGCTATACATGCCATGCCAGAATAATGGCTTTGGGAGTCTCCATGAATAAACAGGGAACCAGGAACAGGGAAGGAATATTGATTTACTGCTTATAGACTGAATATCTGGCTGCTGGAAACAGTCTTTGGTCAGTATTCATCCCACACACCTGTGACTTTTTATACAGTGGAGGAGCTACATCCCAGATGATTAGAGGAGAAATAGAAGTTCAATGCCAAGGCAGAGGCATCTAGGGATAACTGAGGTACTCAAGAACAACCCCCCTGACCTCTGGCAACTGGGCAAAGACTCCATGTCTCCTGTCAACCTGTGTCACATTTACCAGTCTCATACAGATGTCCTGGATAGTTCTGGGCATTCAATGTTGAACTAGTCACATAAATCTCTTCAGACTCCTTTATTTGAAGCATCATTTCAAGACAGAATCTAGTATAGCTTGGGAGAACTATGCCTGAGAAATCCTGATTTCTTCCCATTTTCTCTCATGGGATTCTCGACATGTAGCTCCACCTCAGCATGAACTGTTAAGGCCATTTTCAGCACCCAAGGGAATGCTTCCTTGCTGCCACTGCAGACCTGTAAGGCCTCCTCAGAGCTGGCACACACAGATCCAGGACCTGTAGGAGACCCCTCTTCAAGAGGCTCCTGAATACACTTCCCATCTGTTGCTGGCCCAGTCTGGGACTTTCCCAGTGCCTGCTCCACAGCATCAGTGGTGACAGTGATGTAACTGCCATCACGGCAGGGGGGTGGGGGCTGGTTTTTATACTGATTTTGTATATATTCCATTTTTATTATAATTATTTTTATTAAAGCTGTTCTAGTTTCCTTTTCTTATTGAGAAGTCTGTCTCCCTTATTCCCCTTCTCTTCCCCTCTGAGGATAAAGGGGAATTAACAGAGACCATCTGCTATAGGTCTAGTGGGCTGCTCTCACCATAAGCTATGACAAATCCTAGCAAATCACAGAAATACCATATGACATATATATGATAAAGATAAAACCAAAAAAATGGCAATGCTCGTTCGACTAACAATAATGTATGCTACATGACTTGTTATTCATGTGTGTCCTTTTCAGAGACACAGGCTTTAAAAGAATTATTGGAAGAAGAGGTCTTAAGAGGTATGTTAAAGTACTGGTTCTGTAACCATTTGAAATGGGTCTGCAATATTTGTCTTGTAAACTTTTTGCAACAGTGAGAGAACAGTGACCCACTTCAGTTCCATGTTCCTTTTCCATAACCTCTACCATACCAATGAGAAATGAGTGGTGAAGCACTGTCAGCAACATATGCAGGGGAAAAAAAAAAATGCAACAACTCACACTTCACGAAATATTGTAGCGGAAAAGTAAGTGTATTCAAAACCACCTTGAGGATCTGAAGTTAATTAATCATTAAGCTTGAGATATGCAGGCCCTGCAGATTTCTGCATTGTTTCCATCTTGGAAAGCCATACTATCACACATTAGTGTGTATATTTTAGTTTGTGCAATTACTAATGATTCATCACTTACTTAAAAACAAGTAAACTAAAAAAAAACAAAACAAAAAAAACCACAGGGAACTAATTTTACAGCAAACTGTTAACCAAAAATATTCCTTTTCTACAAATGGCTAAGCAAAGGCAAGTTTTACTACTCATATGGATCAAACTACAGGATCAACACCTGACATAGGAAAGATAATTATTGTGGCAGCACTGTAGCTGTTACCTTTTGTGTTACTAGTTGTACATAAGAGAAGCAAGATTTCAGTCATGAAAATGAAGACAAGGATACATGAAACAATTTTTTTTAAAAAGCACTGAGATGACCAAACTACATCCCAGACTACAGAGAGAAATAATAAATGTGATAGAGCACTGGAACAGGCTGCCCAGGGAGGTTGTGGATCCTCCTTCTCTGGGGACTTTCAAAAAACCTCATGGATGTGTTCCTGTGTGACCTGCCCTGGGTGATCCTGCTCTGGCAGCGGGGGTTGGAGTTGATGATCTCCAGAGGTCCCTTCCAATCCCTACCATTCTATGAAAAGAATGGAGCACTTCAGTTTTGGCCAAGTCTACTGGACTGTATTATTTTTGTTATGGTGCAACAGAACAGTCCTTAAATATATGTTATGGCAACACTCCATTGCTTCACAATAGCAAGAACTCAAAAAAATGCACATTGCCCAAATAACAAATGTCAGCAAAAAATACATGAGAAACACTGTGCAGATATGGGAACACAGATACAGAAAGCAGTGAAACCACAAGTGCAGTGTATGATCTGTGTCTAGGCAGTCTGGTTGTTGTGGCTGCTCCCGGGGATACTGGCCCTGGGCAGAGTAGTTGTAAGGAGATCCACACAAATGGCTCAGAGGCACACAATCTGGTCACTATTGCAGGGTGAGATGAGAGCTCATGTATGACCTGAGTTTCTACAGCTTGCTGACATTTTAACTGACCTTTGCTCTTAACAGATTGTAAAACCTCCTCTTCTCCAGATAAGACTATTTTTTTTCCTTATGTCTCCATAGCGTTTTATGCTCTAGTTCACTTACAGTTCTGGTACAAACTTCCATGCTTATAAGTAGAAGACTACCCTCCAAGAACCCACATCTCTATTTTCTTTAATTCTTTTCCCTTCTCTGGCATGTAGTTCAGGCATGCTTTCGATAATGGAGTGTTACTGGAACACAGAAACTAATAACTCAAATCTTTTCAGATATTTATCACAATGTTACAACTGCAGAGAGTGTTTTTGAGCTGTTCTTCTCATTAAAAATATTTCATACAGTGAATAATCTCACTAAGGAGATGAGGGCATCATGGAAGTTATTTGTCAGCTGAGGACCTGTACCAACATTCAACCATATGTTAAGGCTTGATGTTCATTTAGGATACCGAGTGGCAGTACATGAGTTCAGTGTATATTTTGGGGATTGACTGGGAAGATATGGTTTGGATGGTGTCCAGAGAGGTATGGATTTTTCTGCCATATTGAAAAATGGACAGTTCTTTTGACCATATCACACCCATTGGCTATGAAAATTCAGAATTTTTCTAATTGAATTACTGGCACTCAAAGACCTGGGAATTTAAGACTTAGATGCTATCCCTTCCTGCAAACAGTGAGTTCTTTGAGGAATATCATGCCTGCAATTCCCCTGGGTTTTATAAAAACTCTGTTCTCTCAGGCATAATAGGAATGAACCTTTTTTCATTATTATTGGAGTGCTGCTCAAATGTAATTGTAATAAATTCATACAGAAATAAAACTCAGAAATACAAAGTGACTACCAAATGGTAACTACATCCTTTCAAATACAGATCTGAACAAATGCGATTCAATGTGAAAACTCCTTTGGATTTCAGTAGGACTGTAATATAAAAATAAAATATAAAATAAATGATTTCTAAACTACTAGAATATGTGTTAAGATTTAGCACAAAAAGGCCTTTCTGCAAAGTTATAAATTCTTATGCACTGTTGTTTATGGTTTAAAAGCTGCCACACTATTCAGTCATGTCTCAAATGCAATGCTACAATTTCCATAGGTTTAAGGAATAAACTTTATCCATGAGACACAGTAATTAATCATGCCTCTTTGGTAGATGTAAATGTAGTTGTCACTCATGTCAGTGAACAAGGGGACATTCACAGCTTCAGCTGTAAGAACAATAGAAACCTGAAAATCACTATGCTTATTGTCTTTGAAACAATGAAAAACTGTGGTAGGTACATTTTGCAGCCATGTCATAAAACATATCTGAGTAAGAACACATGCATTTTTGATCATTAGGGTTTTTCCAATTGGATGAGCCAAACTGCGCAATACTGTAGACTTTACTTTGATTTCTATAATGAATCACTAAATCAATCCCACAAGGCTAGCCAATATAATAAAAGATTAACTATTTCCTAGTACAGAGTCATGTTTATGGAGATGTGCCAGTAAATTCTCTAATTCAGCTGAGAAAAAAAATGCACCTCTGACTATAGAGTAGATATTTACTGCAATTCAGTCTGATCCCTATGTGACACAAAGTTCTGTGTGGTTGCAACATCTATTAGGCTCTGTACATCACTGTGTAGAGAGACCTAGAAAAAATTATACTGAAACATCAAAAACTGAACTGAAACAGGCTCCTGGCCCTATTTAGACATTTTACCATGGAGTTAAAATGCATACATTTTGAAGCAATATACAGAAACCTCCTTCATTGCAAGTAGAAATAAAAATTTCTTGCATATATATTCACTGTGCTTTTACAAATAAAATCTGTTCTCATGAGATCATGGAATTCTAGAAAATCATTTGCAAAATACTTTTTGCTTATACTTTAGGAGGAGATTTTCTTTATAAAAAGAGTGAATTTTACCACTTCATAGATTTACCCATTCTACAAAAAAGCAGCTATGCTTTCCAAATTCCTGTGCACATCTATGACTGTCCTAGCATGTTATTTGTAGTTTTTCATTTCTAAAGCATCTGTCTGATGAGAACAATGTTCCACCTAAGGAGGTGATAACACAGGCTTCCTGTGACTTTGCAAATCAGGAGATGAAAGCGAGACAAGTATAGCAGTCCTCAAGATAATAGTGTGATTTCTTTTGTTTTGGTTTGGTTTGGTTTTTTGCTTGTGTTTATGTCATGTTTTGAAGATGTTTATTGAGTTACACAGAGGAGAGAATTAATGTTAATGGTCCAAATTAATGCTGTTTTCTTGATAAAACTATACGAGATGTTAGTTTAAAGTTCAGTGACAAAGGCTTTATTCTCTGTCAGGAACTCTGTGTATCAGCTGAAGCAGAGCAGCCAACCTGCACATGGTAACTTACATATATGTTGGTTCCTGACAGAATCCTCCTGATTAGCTTGAGGAACCATGTATATTTGATTAACTAAGCTGTGCTACTGCTAAAACGCAGTAAGAAAATACCTTTGCAACACTTTATAATCCAGCAAAGTCTGGCAGTGTTAGATGAAAATTCCATTCCCATCAGTGACATCATTTTTCAAGAACTCAATGTGTTATAGATTCATTTTTCATTTGAGGTATTAATATTGACTTAGTAAAGTACATTAGGATAGTAGCTAATTTATCATTCAGCTCAGCTTCTCTATTTATACACATCTCCAGGTTCTATTTTCGCATGGTCCTTTCAACCTCAGTAAAAGCTTACATCTTTCTTCTAAAATTTGAGTACCAGATGTGGAACATGGCCCTTAGTTTGTGTTTGTCCTGAATATTTCTGAAGTTGCTATGAAAGGAGAATGTTAGTTTTAATTGAGAGTTTTCTGGATATTTTCTAAAATTCCAAGATCTGAACAAATGGGAAATTGTGATTAGTTTAAATTCAGCAAACAGGTGTCTGACTTATGTAAATATGGAAGCTGGGACTTATGTTTGGAATTTTTTTTGTATCCTGCTTAATAAAAAATATAAAGTGAAGATTTGCAGTGAACATCTCCATACACCAAAGGAAAGCAGGACTGAAAAAAACAAATTAGCATTCCTCTCTGAAAATGGCAGGGTAATCAAGGCGTTATATTTATCTTATATTTATTCTGATGTTAAAAGACAAATTGTCAAAGATCAACTGCTGTGAAAGGCCCAAATAAACAAGGAATTATTTTGCTATCTCTCTTGCAGCATCATAGTTCAAAAAATACATACTGGGAAAAAATTCATTTTTTGAGAGGAAAGTTGTCTAAGATTCAGTAGATTTAAGATCAGCCTTCTACTTTATGTCAGAATTCCTGTGACCTTGGAGAAACTGCAATTCCATTGTTGACTATTTGTGCTGCTCTACCTACAGTCCATACTGACTATGCTGAGACCAAAAGCATATGGTTCCCACTGGCAAAACAAAGCAGCTTTGGGCAGGAGGTTGACTTAGGGCAATTTTTTTTATTTATTTATTTTCCCCCTGTAGATTTCAAGGGAAATATCCACAAGTACTACATGCAAAAGGAAATCATATCAAGGAGAGAAGAACTACCGTAGGGAAATGTTGCTCAAGGAAGCTTATTGCATCCAAGTTGTGTGGGGAGGAAAAGGTGCCTCCTTCAAATGTCAGAGTTTTAAAAATTTCTTGAAAAGGCACTAATATCACAACTTGGGCCAGAATTCAGATGAAATAAAAACTTGATCTCAAGGTAACCCTACTCATTGCAAATGGTATTTATCACTGATATAAAAACTGTATCTTAATAAAGCAAAAGTAATGCAATATATTTGAAAATTATTTAAAAGTCCCTCTCTTGCGCTCAATTTTAATGAAATGTGAGCTGGCAGTAGAAAATGAAGGAAGCACTGAGGTGTGCTGGAGTGTCTTCACAGAGTCATTCATATTGGAGATAATTCTCAAAAAAAAGAGCACAAAATAGAAATCTATTGTGCTGACTTTACTGGGAAAGCAATTAGATTGACTGAACACTTTTAGAAGCTTAACCCTGATTGTTACTGTATGTGTTGTTGCAGCTCACAAATTATTTTCACATGTTAATTCATTTTTTCCTCAATAGTATTACTTATTGTCTGGTAAGCATATAATTGATTCATTAAATTGTGTAGTTCCCTACAGTTTGACCTCTATTGACATCTCTGAATTTGTGGCAAGCTATTTTGAAAGAGCAGAAACATATCACAGCCAGCAGCCTTACACCAGTATAAATATTTTCTACTGTGTTAATGCTGAGAGTTCACTTTCTGGCAGCTTACCAAGAATGTTGCATAGGAATGCACTGAGCTGGAGACCCCTATCTAATAAATTTTATCTGACACACTCAAACATTCACTTTTATTACCATGTCTGATTTTCCCATGCTCATACAATTTAAAGCTACAGCTTCTCCTTTTCTCTTCTTTGAAGAAAGACTGATATTTTAAAACAGAATGTCACAAGGACACATTACCATGAGCACTTTCATCTGTGGAAGCTTAATACAAAAGAATGTATACTGTATATTCAAGAAAAGCATGTTCTCACACCGATTCCACCATCCTTCCACAAATGCCTTCCAACCAACCCAGAGAGGGATAGCATATTTCTGTGACATTTGTACTGTTTACGTGCAGCATGGTTTTTTGCACTGCAGAATAACTGAGTCCTAATCCTGATGTTCTCAAATCTATACATGAAGTGCAATGAATTCTGCAATATTTAAGAGGACTTTGTCCCATCAGTATGCTTTGTCCAGGGCCTAATTGCTGAGGATACATACCTAAACTAAAAACACTATGTAAAATACCCATAACATGGCTATGATGAATTATCACAGCTAGGGAACATAGACCTTCAATCTCACTGCCTATGACATCCCTCAGCTGATGCAGGAACATGTCTATATGTGTCTACAGTAGTGAGGTGGCATTCAGAACGGTACTGCTTATTACCTGGAGCTTTTAGGGGTGTCTTGGTAATGTACATCTTAGAAGGTGAAAAGTACAAGGGGGTCACAGTATTTGGACACTGAATATTCTGTTGGTGGCCTAGGTGGAAATCAAGAACTGTCCCAGACAAAATTATTAATGCAGTGATGAAATTGTTCCCTATTCCTGTCCTCATGAGTAACTTTCAGCTTTTCCTAATGTTTAAAATGTTTCTTGGTTTAATGCTATAATAAAAAAATAAAATAAAAGCACACCAGAAAAGAGTCATGTCAGTACAAAGATTCCACACTCAATAACATTTTCCTTGTAGGCCAAACAGAAAGTCTTCTGAAGTCAAGAATACCCTGCATTTAGTCCAATTAATCTTGCATTATCTCTCCAAGTTGTAAATTTACAAAAAGTCTGCCCTGAGCTTTTGAAAATGTAATTTCATTTAATGTAACATTTTATGTTTTTTTTTTCTCACCAAGAAAACTAAAGCTGACCCTTTATCTTGGGGACAAAAGATGAATGATCCAGAAACTCATGGAATTTGGGTATTGCTCTTTTCAAATTTCTGCAGTGACAACTGCAGCAAAAGTAGAAAAGTGAGTGAAAAGAGTTTTATTTTCTTTTTTTTTATAGTTTTTCTCCAAAATAGGCAATATTCAACCAAAATACAATGACAAATAAAAAAACTAACAAAAAACAAACAAGCCAGCCCAAGTCTACCTATCTTATCCCATGAAAATATATTTAAAATAGGTTTTAAAGAGAAAAAGAATACTTTAGCTAAGTTCATATACAAGGGTCTAGAGATGCTTCCTTTCAAATACAGCTTTGATATGCTCCTAAATTCAGTGCAAGGCAGATATAAGTGGGTATTTTTGAAAAATCTCTTTATTGGTCACCGTCTCAAAATATCATCACAGCACAGTACCTGGGAAACGTTTATACAAATTACAATATACATGAAGGTCAAGCCCAAAAATACAGTCTGAGTCCTTAAATGGATATCCAGAAAGCCCTTCATCCATTTCATTTATTACATTCCTCTGCGGTGTGAGGCTGGTAACTTCCCTATAAGCAGTTAACCTGAATTGATTACAATCAGCTAATTTGCCCAGTAACAAGTCGAAAAACCTCCTAAAAACCCTAACAGAGAGTATTATCCACCATTTAAGCCATGATCCTGGAAAGGTACACAGAGGTGTTCGACCATAAACTGTGATTATTTCCACCAAATTCAGTGGGAGCACTCATGTATGTGCTGAAGTGGAGCAGAGGCACAGCAGAATTTGTCCTCCAGCACCAAAATGCAGAATCTCAACAGCTTTGAAGCTGTCTGTGAAAAAAGCAGAAGGCTTGAAGCAGTAGTGGAGCATTTCTGTGGCTGATGTCCTGTTGTATGCAGCAGCCTGAGTACAGTGTCTGGGAAAGGTGATGCCTCTTAACAGCAGCTCCTGCTTTACCTACACTCCCTCCTCCAGAGCAGCTGGCTACCATCTTGGGTAGTCTTATCTACTGTGACTTGTCAAGCCAAAATATTTGTTTAAAAAAGGATCAAATATTCATAGCTCATTTATGCATTCTTTAAAAAGGAGAAATGAGGCTTGTCATGGTAGATAAATGCCAAAGTACGTGTGAGGNAGCATTTTTCAATGTACAATACTTGTATTTTTATGTTCCTACTGTCTCCCTTCCTTTGCTCAGTGCTGTGATGCTGAGAGTTTGGGGAGGTTCAGCATGATTTGCTGCAGCCAATGCTACTAACCCAGTCTTGCTACTGGATGTTGTTCATTTGTATTTTGTTAATTTTTAGAAGTGATTCAGGCAAGTTATTTCCTTCCAGGAACCCCCTAAACTAACACTGAATAAGCTTGTCAGTCAACACTTTCATATAAAAGCCACTGTGGAGCACAAAATGAGGATTTCATTAAGTAGGGCTTTGTTGACAGACTGGTTATTTTCTGTATAAGAAGAATTGCCATTGGACAGATTTCCATTGGTTCTCACTGAATAGAGAGACATTTTAATTTTCCTCCTTCATTTCTGCAACAGTACTCCAAATAGCTAACTTTTCTAAACATAAAAAGGAAACATTACAGTTGCTTTTTGCTTACCCTAACATCTTCATTCATCTTTTATCTCCACAGCCTTTAGTCTAGACAGAAAAGAAAACCACATTTCACTTTTTAGGGGTCTTATTCCAAATCTCATCCCAAGAAAGAGAGCAATTAAGCCAGAATCACTTTTTTCTGCTACTGTAATGAGCACAGAAACAAAATCCTTAGAAACATGTAATAAACTGGGCATGTTTTGACCTAGCTGTAACACATGTTAATTTTTGAAAGCAAAATAATGTGTTTTCTCCCTAGCATGCCCTTTTTATCATATTTTAGACAAACATGTTCATGGGAAAAATGTTCCTGAAGCTCTCTTGCATGTCTCACTTTTCTTTTCAGAAGAAATGAAAATCAGTATGAAATCATAAAGGCCTGAAACAATGCATCTGGTGAAACAGGAATCCTTGGCACAATCAACATATGTTTTGTCTCTCAAAATATGGGCATTATTAGATCTGAGATAGCAGAAGCTGCCAAGACTGTGAACGTTCCCTCAGAGATATTAAACAAAAAAACAAAAACAAAAACAAACCCACAAGAAATCTAATTTTACAAAAAAAAACCCAAAAAAACAGAATGGCAGTTTAATGTTCCAGATGTTAGACACATTGAATCAAATAACAGATGCAAGACAACAGGCTTTTCTAACTCTACTATGCAATTTTGCAACAGAAGCTTCAGTTATGTAAAACTTTGCTATTGATATCTGTTTATGCTGGTTATCTGCATCAGGCTGAAAATTGGGACAGGGTTTGAATTCTCTTAAGCCCTTTCTCAAAATAAGGCTAAGGGAAGAGATAAATTTTCAGCACTAAGTGATTCTGGGGTATTTTCTTGTTATTGTTGCATTTGTGTTTAGGTGTTTGTTTTTTCAAGCCTGCGCTTAGAAGAAAATATTTCACATTTTGGGATGTGAACTGGAGCTGTGGTCTAACCCCCTTTTATTTTCCTGGGCCATAAGCTCCTGGAAGCTTTGCATCTGCCCAGCAGAGACATAGACCTTAGCAATAAGAGCAGGTGAATGGTCAAGAGGCAGAAATCAGTATGCAGGAGCAAGGATTCAGAAAAATGGCTCCAGAAAAAAAACCTCACAAACATGTTGAAACCAGACTAGTTCCCAGCTGAACAGTTGTCAGGCTCCTTTTTGTTTAGGCAGAAGTCCACTGCTGGTCTTAAAGTCCAGGCATGCTCCCTCTTAGGCTATAATTGTATGGGAAGGACCCCAAAGTGAGTAGCCCTCCTCAAATATCTTCTCACCAAGCTCCCTGAAAGAAGCAGAGAAAAGCAGCAAGGCAGTTGTGTTTCAGACACTGTTGCCCAAGTAAAAAACCCAACATTCTGGTTATTTAATTAAAGACTGTATCAAAATGCATAGACACAAAGAGATCAAAATAGTAGAGAACACCACTGTCAGCATTTCCCAGCTCTGGAGTATTTGTCTTTAAGACCTTAATAATGGTATTATTAGCTGTATAGTTGTTTATTTTAGTATAATATTGCTTTGTGCCTCCAAACAGATCCATAGAGATGAGACCTACTTGAAGACCTTGCAAACTTTCTGCAAAGAAAGGCCAAAGAAAGCTGAGAAAGCAACAGAAGCCCAGAAATATTAGCTGGTTTTCTCAGTGGCCCATAGTTTAGTGTTATCTCTGGGAATTGCATCTCCATTTCTTAAATCTCAGTTCATGGCCTAATACTAAAAGTGCTCAAGCTCCTAATCTGGGATCTTGATCACTGTTCATCACTTACAAAATGTGACACTTTCAACATGTCTCTTCTGGTGGGATCTCAGCACACCCAAACATATACACACTCATACTCACTTATTTTTTGAAAAATATTATCCACGTATTTTGAAAGATTCAGTTCCTCCAAAACCTTAAATTTTTAGTTAGCAGCAGTTGAAATCAGCAGGACTATTTGTAATTTCAGAGTTAAAGATATATTTATTTTTCCCTAATGCACCTGGATTGCACACATGCTTAAAATAAAGCAGAGACCTCAGTGGTGGGCAATTGAGAATACAGCTCACAGAAACAAAGTCCAAGAGCCTTTGTTTGGGACTGAATTTCATGACAAGAAAAGGTAACTCCAAAGGATGAGAGTTGATTATTTATACTTTCTCAGATACTGGAAAAAGCATGGAGGCTGACAGTATAGGATGGCTGAAAGGGAATATAAAAACAAGAGCAGAATTCACTGAGTGTTTTCAAAATTAATAGAAGCAGAGCTGAAGACCTGAAACAGCTGGAACATTTTATTCTAGAGATTTTGTTTTAAAGGAACAAGCACAGCTGTATTTTCAGTTGCTGTTGCAAATAAACAGACTGAAAATGCACAAGCAACTTTTCTATTTGTGGAGTTACTGCAGGACCCTCTGTGCAGAGCACGGCTCTGAGGGGAGATGGCTTGGCTCTGCCACTGCCACCTTGCATGCAGCTAGCACGACACTCCATCCCCTGTTTGCCCTTTTGCCTATCTGCCTATTGTGCAGCAGCTAGCACACAGGGCTCTTTGCAATCATTGTGTTGCAAGTAGAATAATGAAAATAATAAAGAATAATTATAAAGTTACTACAGTGTAGCTAACACACATATCTTACAGAAAAGCTTTGAAGATGGAAGGACCCTGCTATTTTCACTTAAATGCTGAACAGCCAAGCATTTATATCATACTCTACAGACTTTTTTTCTATTAAAAGATCCAAGATCCATGACATATCATTGCTCCTTCACTGCCTGGAAAGGGTGGGCTGTGGATGGCAAACTTCCCACTTGAGTATTTAGCTTTTTTTCATGCAAATACACAGAATCTTCTTTTCTGATCTCACAGTGATTATACTATTGACTTATTTTATATATTTTAAAACAACTTATGGCAAATGACTTCTGTCAGCAATCATTCTTGTCTTTACAATTTTGCACTCTTTATTTTTGTAGTATTTTTAAATTTCATTTTTACTCATGATATGACAATTTGTTCACCAGTTGTGAAGAACCTTCAGAAATAACTTCATTGTTATTGTTGTTTTTAATCATGGCTATGAGTTAAAAAGAAAAAAAAACCAAACAAACAGGCTTCTGTTTTACTTCAATGGAGAATTTCGAAAGACAGTGGCATAATTCGTTCCAGTTAGATCAATCACTCCTTTTCAATCTTTGTCATTCTGCCTATTATCCAGTGGATTTTGTTCAGATAAAATATTTAAGGGCCAGACTAAATCTCAGCTTCACAAATGTGTTCCTAAAATATGTGACTGTTTGACATGTCTCGGGTGTATGTTGAGAAATCATATTCTTTCCACTGCCTATCTGGTTATTTTGCCACCTTCTGCAGTCTGCTGACAGACCCACACTCCCCTTTTGCTATGACTGTTGTCTGTATAGGTGAAATTGGGAAGAGGCACAGGCAGTGTAGTGTACAGCTGACTGGACAGAAATGCCTCCTCTCTTGCATCTTTTTTAAATGAGTTGCCCATCAGGTCATATCCAGGTACAGAAATTTTCTGTCATCTTTCACTTAGGCTGGATTAAAGGGTGCAAAACCCACTATTTATGCAGAGCATGTCTCCTTCTCAAGGGCTTCTTGAGTACCAAAGTTAAAAAATGAGATGGCATAAGAATGGAAGGAGGGAGACTACTAGTTGGAGACAAATATAACAGTAAAGGCACTTACCAATGTTTGGTAACAAACATGAGACAGCACAGAAATTTAATCCATGAAAGAACAACAAGCATGAGTTTTGAGGAGATTTTTTAAATTATTTTTTTTTGCCAGACATGTCCTTTGGCAGCCTCAGCAACACAGTGGTTCCTCTGGCATCTCTTCAGTGAGTTATCCACATAATTATCCACAGGGTCCACATTTTGTCAGAGACCTTTGATGCACAATGAGGCATTTCACACTTTTTACATCCTGAGAAGCCAGCAAATAACTAGTCTCTTATAAAACTCAGGAGCTTAATGAGGGCTCAATTGATGATGCAAAACTAACTTTAATTTATTCTTTTGCTTCCTGTACAACTATGGTAGCAATTATCAATGTTCTTGGATCATTTGCTTTTGATGCTTCATTTTCTTTTATCATAGTAAGAGAGATGGATAATATGGATCTTACTGATGTCAGTGGAAATGTTTTACATTGAATTCTTACATTCAAAAGAGCTCCTAGGATCAAGACCACACCGAGGCAAAAAAGGTATGAAGAGGAGTTACAGGTTTGGTCTCACATCTGGTACATACTCTGGGACCCTCAAATGAAAAATTATACATAAGCACTATAATACATGTGTATATTAACCATAAGCCTTACTGGTTAGATGAGACCAAACCAAGCTAGACCAACCAGAGAGGTCGGTCACAAGAAGTGAAATTAGCAGTCATAGCTGACAATAGGAGAAGTTATGACATTTCTGTAATTAAGCACCCAAAATCAGCTTTGCATGAGTTTAACAAAAAGGTCATTTCTTTGCTTTCAGACAGGAAGATTTTCCATTATTATATGAATGGTGTTTAAAACAGCAGCTGTCTTCTCCAGAAGTATCTTATTAAATTATATGCATATCCCAATTAGAGCTTCCTGGACCTCATGAAACAGAAGATGATACCCTCTGGTGTCCTGTAGGGACTCTGTGATGTTTGACTGAAGGTATGAGATATGAAGACTCTCCAACATTAAACCATGAAATAGAATAGTGCATAGAACAGGGGGCTGCAGATTCTTGGCCAGCAGTTGACCCCTGCTCAGTCCCTGTTTGAGTGGGCTTTCTGTGCAGTGTTAGTGAACTACTTTCTTTCTGCAGCAATGGCTGTCAGACAGAGGATGTCCTGCTTTCATCCCATCCTCTTGGGAAGGGAGATTTGGGACACTTGTCTAACTTCCTCTCATCACCCTGTGTTTCAGGCCTGGAATTTCCACCAGATATGATGTACCTTGGTCTAAAATGTGTGTGTCCTCAAGTCTATCACCATTTGGGGGAATTGATTCTTTAGCTGTCTACTGGGATAATTGCCTTTATTTACATTGGCATTATGTGCTCTTCCCTAGGGGCTGTAAGGAATTTGAGCTCCATGCCAGTGGAGAAATAAGTGAAGTGGGATTCAGTTTTCAGTCAAATATAAATACATTTTTTTAATATAATGTGAATTATTTTACCAGATTCTGCAGGAAGGACTTTCCTGCTCCTTCAGGTCAAGTGTCAGCTTGGAACAAGAAGCACGGAGACAGCATAAATCTTTTATTTTCCAGATGTTCAAAGAACGCTTATATGGATATTATTAGTAGTAGCAATGATATGAAAACTACTTTTTTGTTTTCATTGAGTATGTTGAAATGACAATGTCAACTGATTTCTTATTTCATTAAAGTCTGTATTGAATCCATAAGAATAACCGCAGTAGATATTAGATTGTGTATAATGTCCAGTGGCAATGTTATACCATGATCAGTTAGTGTAAAATCATGTCAAGGATGATTACTAGTTTGTGGATTACTTTCGCAGCTTGGTAGTTTTACCTGGCTGTAGGGCTAATAACTGCTTTATGAGCCATTACATCTCAAGGACAAATTTATGATAAATCTTTTCCAGGAATGGTATTTACAAGTATGTTAGGCATTGAAAAGTCAAAAAGAAGAAAGCAAAAGATACAAAAGTGGCCTCATGTTCTATCATGTTTTCTGGGTGTTGTCTCCAGCACCCATCTTTGGTCAAAACACCTATTTGGAATTCTCAGTGACAGCCTACTGTACAGTACAGGTACAGACATCAAAGAGTGAGCTAGGCTGTTATTCCACTGCCTTAGTGCACAGCCAAGAGTTTTTTGAGGTGAGACACTCTGCTCAAGAAAAAAAACAGAGAACAACTGTCATCCTATGTAATGCAAGCAGCTATTAGTAAAATAAATTTTGCTTTCTGAGCTTACCCTCAAAAATATTCTGACCAAATATATTTTTAAAGAAAGCTTCTCAGAAATTGTAGTTGATTACACTCTTGGACTATCTTATTAGAAGGACTGTCTGAAATCAGCACTTTGGCTTATAATATGGAGGGAGAGTATGTTATTTGTAAGGAAAAATTGCTGGAGTGGGATGTGGTTTGCTTACCCTCTTAGATCTTTCATACCGTATGAACTTGTTATTATATGTTGACAGAGTGAAAGCTAAGGAATTTATCTTCAAACACAAGCCTTATTTTCTTAGAACCCATTTCCAAAAGCCAAGTAAACCTATTTGGCAAATTACTGTAATTATTTTTCATTCCCCTGTCCATAGTGGGAAGTGCAAGTGTGCAGTGTAATTACAAAGGGATTTGTCCACTGAGTAACTTGAGCAAATATCCCACCTGTATTTTCCCCTCAGATGCAGACATTCCGGGTTTAAGCCAGTTAAACGGAGGGAAAATGGTGCCTATTGCAAACTGCATTGATTACAGAGTTACTGAGAGAGAGGGAAGTTTCACAGGTGCAATAGTCCCAATTAAATATCTGTTTCTAAGTAAAATTAAAAAAACAAAACAAAACAAAACATTTAATTCTTTCCTTAAGACAACACATTTTCTGAAGCAGAAGTGAAGTGATGCTAAATGTGCCTCAAATGCTGATAAGACATTGTACAAAAGTCACTGATAGCCTTCAAAATAAGGCATGCCTGAGAGGTATATGACCAAAAGTATGTCCAGTGCCTTATGTGACCAGTGATGAAAGTGCATACCATTTTTTATGGTCAGTTTAAGGATAATCACTCTGTTTCCTCAAAATTCCTTCAGTTTGCCAGTGACAGGACATCGTTCTCCATGAGGAAACGGAGGCCTTGGTGAAACGGTTAAATAAACATATCGTTATTGTCCAGCTTTAGAAGAGGATATTAGATTACATACCAGGAGAGTGGGCCATGCCTGTCTTCTGCGTTAAAGTACGTCTAAGTCTCCATTTTCCTGTAGCACTATGTTCCATTTTGATTGCCTACATCTTCCAAGTCTGGTTTATTTATCTAAGTGTTATTTCAATATAAACTCACTGAGATCAGCTCTGCCCTCAGTCCCACAAAGGCAGTTCAGTGGGAAACGTGACTTAAGTGATCAAGGACAGAAGTGAATCCATTACCATTTTCTGAGGTATCTGTGTATTTATTTTTAGGCTCAGATGTTTTAAAGTCCTTTCAAATAGGATCAGAAGTTATTATAATGGGAATGCCAGTTATAACACAGGTGTCTGAAGCTTTAATAAGCTTTCATGCTAGCAGTGGCAGCTCTAATGATTTTTAGCCAGTGAGTTCTTAACAGAAGGTTTTTGTACTAGATGTGTTTGTGCATAGGAATATAAAAACCATTGAGGTTTGACAAAACAGTACTACACAAACCAAGGATAGTATCAGTTATTCATTATCAAGATATTACTAACAAGAACATTAGATATTTTTATGTTGGAAAATAGGAAAAAAATGGCTATTATCTTGTAAAGGACCTTTTATGTTTTCCCGATATTCTTCCCTATATACTTCTTCAAGGTCAGTCCAGGTTGCCCTATACCGTGAGCTTCATAACAGCAGAACATGGGTATTTCTGTAAAGGTGGGCTACACCTGACATCCTCACATGCCTACCATCCTTATGGTGCTGGCCTTGGTGCCCCCACATGCACCCTATCAGGAGATCCTGGCACCAGAGGAGTCAATCTGTGTGTGAAGAGAGTAGGAAAGAGAATCCATATGGGAAGGTGGATGTGGGGAATGAAGAGCAATGCTGGGGTCAGAGTTAATTTGGCATAGAGACTAAAGGGAGGGCTGGTGCAGAAGAGGGAAAGAGAGGCAAGAGAATGAGCTTACAAGCTCAGTCAGGGCTGGGTGATTGATTACTGGAAGAAAAATAAAGGAAAGACAGAAATTGAGTGAGAAGAAAATGTGACCCAGGAAAAAGAGGAGAGAAATGATGATGGGCAGGAAACACAGGTGATCAAAGAGGCTGTGTGAACAGAGAGGGAAGGTGCAGGAATGGGAAAGCATGAGAAGAGAAAAGGGATTTAGGAATTAGGCTGGAAGGAGAGACTCAAATGACGAACAGAAATAATGTATATGATCATAGTGTAAGGGCCTCAGATAAGTTCACAGCAATGTTAATGTGAGATTAAAAGGAAAAAGTAGCAAAAAATATTCTTCAGTATTTAATTCCATGATTTGCTTTAGCTATCAAATGACAGAAAACAGCTGCATTTCATGAAACAACAACTGGGCTGCAGTTGTAACCTAATCCTTGCATTTGACACTTCGAAAAAAAGTATTTTCCCTACACATGTGATCCAGTTATATGACCAGTACGACACCAATGAAATCAATGTGGTAGTAGGAGCTATAAACTAAGTTGTTAATAGCTTCTTTTGTCTTCATGTTTTTCCCTTGTATCTTTCGATCAAAGAGACAAAGGACAGGTTTTAAAAGGCTGGGCATTATCTTTCTAAGTTAATTTAACCTAGTCTGTCTGTCTCCTCCCCCATCCAAATGTATGTCTCTTTAAATAAAAAAATCTTTACAGAAAAGATCAGCTAAGGAATAAGAATAAGAAGTTGGTGAAGATAAATATTAATCAAAATGTAAATGGTTAAACTTCTTTCAAGAGCTTAAAACTAATGAACTTGTGTACAGCAATGTGAAATCTGAAAGTAGTTTAGCAAAGTAGTCAGCAAAGTTCTTTAGATATGCTCATCCACTCCTTCTGTCACTTGCCCAGTGTACTAAAGCTAATATCTCACTGAAACAGCAGTATTTCTTATCCTAATGATAAAGTCTTCCCTGAGGAAGACATAAAAATAAATAAGATGTTCTGGTTTTTTTTTCAGACCAGCTGATGCGGGACATTCAATGACATCGTGCACATTTATGGTGGAGTTTTTCAACCCCACTTGATTTGAAAGAGTTAAGAGAGCTGCAGTGGGTTTTGATGCAGTGAACTGCTGCTCACAGACATTTTTTGGAATGACAAAATCTGTCCAGTGACAACACATCTACCTTGCTACATTGTAAATCTCCAAGTTCATTCTCAGAAAAAACATCATGTGCTAAATTACATCCCTACAAAATAGAATGTATTTAAGTTATTATTGTCCTGTCTGAAAAAATCTAGACAATAAATTGAACGGACCTCAGTTTATCTTTTTCTGGTGGAAAGATTAAACTGGCTCTGCAACTTCAAGGATACTAAATATTTTCTACATGATGTTAAGGCCACTTAGCCAGAAGGTCTTTTTCTAGTTTATCTACCATCTTCATTTTTTAACCTTTTAAGCAGTAACCTAGAAAAATTATATTGTCGTGAATCAAAACAGATCAGTTAAACCACACCATGCATTTGAGATGAATTAAAATGGCCATAATCTCATAGATTTCACTTGTACTATTTAAACTGCAAGACAGATGCCATTTCCATGTTTCACCCTCTCCCTTCTGTTGTCCAGAGCAGTTAAAATATTGCAGTGTACTGTACCTCTCACTCAGCTTGCAAATCCAGATTCCTTCCAAAATCCCTATGGAGAGGACCCCCAGCCCTGAAAGCAGGGGCAACTTAAACCAGTGTGCCACTTCATAAGCACAAGAAATAAAATCATTGGATAGCAGGAGTCATTAATTCTGATGCTCATGGAATTGCATGTTTACCTGTGAAAACGTTTTTAATCTGACATCCTTAAATTACTTCAGCTCCTACTTTGTCCCAAATGAAATCAGGTTTTATGAAAAATTCTGCAGGTGATTAATTGGTTTCAAAGCCTTTTGAATACATTCAGTATTTCCACTGATATTAGTCATCTTTTCACAGGAGAGAAATGAGGTTACTGGAAAGCATATTATACCAGCCTACTTCTTCTGGATTAAACGTGCTTGAAATAAATGTCATTCCTTTTCCCAATCTACAATTTATAATTTTAGAGTGAGAAAACTTATTATCTTCATTGTATCATTGTGTTGTGTAACATTTTTCCATGTCATTGAATAAAAAACAATCTGACATATTAAAAATGGAAATATACTGCTCAGAGACCAAACTCTGGTACATGCACATTGCAATTATGTGCAACTTTATTAGGCATTTCACCAGCAGTATCTAAAGGACTCAAAGCCTCATTAAATAAAGGACTTAGGTGTCTAATGAGACATGTATTTCCTTTTGTGGGATTTAGCAAACTACATTCAAATCTGCAATCCAAACTGTTAGTCTCAGCTACTCCCATCCTTGTATTCACTAGACTCTGAAGGCAGCAAAGGATTTGACCTTGCAGCTCTTTAATTGCTTAGAGCTGTTGTTCTGAGCATTACAGGAACTGACCTATTTCTGACAGGGCTGAATGGCTTTGCAGCTTGCTCAAATCTACCAAAATTATTTCATTCCAGAGACAGCAAGTGAAACTCCTATCCTGTAACCTTAGATACCTACTGCACAGAAGAATTGCTGAGCAGTCAAACTAGGCTGCCTCTGCAGCTATTGTGGACAAGCAGGTACTTTCAGAAGGCTGTGCCTCTGATTTGGTTTAATAGTCTGCATCAGGATGTGAGGTATTGCAGTTACTCCAGTCATAGTACAGGATGTCTAGGAAGGTCATTTCAGATTTAGATATCTACATGGTAACATTCATCTGAAACCGCAAATAGGTATTCCCCCCATTTTATAGGGCAAAGTATGATATTGTAATGGATATCTCCTTGGAAGCTAAGAACAAGCTGGCACATTGAAGTGGTGCAAGGCTCTGCAGTACAGACATGTCAGTTCAGCAGAATTATCTTGTCTGCTTGACCACACAGATGCAGTCGCACTAATGCTCAGCCTAAAGGATTTGTGCATCCTGTAGTGTTTCATGTGTATCTACATATACACATCATATTAATACACTAAGTCCTCTACTAGGCCTCGTACAGAAAAAAAGCTCAAAATGTATCCAGCACACGGAAAGGATAAATCACCATATGAAATGCACTTAATGCTTTTGACAAAAGTGTGGCTTCAGACTCTTTTCTTATCATCACAGCTCAAATGCTAGGAGTCTGGGGAGAGTCTGAAAGCCTGGACCACCTTTCTGTTTCCCAGAATGAATCCACGGGGGAAGCTGCCAGCAGGAGCCTCCCAGTCTTCCTGTGCTGCAAAGACCATGAGAATTATGGTCCAGAAGAGCTGTAAGTGAAAGCCTGACTCTGCAGCTTGGCACTCACTGGAGAGTGAGTCTGAGGCCCCGCCTAAAAACAGCTGCTGCACACAGATGGAGCTTGGGTAACAAATCCTGTGTCCTTGTACTGCAGCTGGGGATATTGAGAACATCATGGAGAATGTGGAGATGCAATGTACAATAAAAAAAAAATCTCCTTTAGCGTTAGGAAAGCTGGCATGTTGATCTAGTCACCCTATTATCAGTAAGGCAAGTAAATGTGGTATTAAGGACACAAACATACAGTGCATTCAACACTGTTCAGTAATGACGGAACAGGAGAAGCCTGGTCTCTTCTATCCCCTTTTGTGTTTTGTAACATTGAGTACAGATGGACTCAACAATTCATATCCCAGCACCATACCAGTATGCTCAGCTATGAGAAATATGTTCTGGTCTCAAAAAAAGAGATCTTACAGAAAACTCTTTAGAAAAGTCATCTGTTATGGTCATAGCATTAAAATATACTTATAATCTTAGGCTTCTAGACAGTAAATGATAAATTTTTTTAGTACAACTGTAACCAAATTTAATGCCCCAACAGATAGTGAATGCTGAGTGCCGGGAAAAAAAAACCACGAACTATTGCATGATTGCACATTTTGAGCTGAAGGTTTCTTTAAGGAAAAATGGCACCATTCATCTTTATTAGGTCACCAAAAACGACTTCAGGAAAACTTAGGGTAAGATCCAAAGAGTGTAGGTGGACAGACCTCCCAGGAAACCAGTGGAGGTCTTTGTGTTCATCACAAATGATTTGGCTCAATGAAACCATGCTCAATTTTATTCTGTGATGCTGCTTTATGAGTTTGTTCTGCTGCTTTGGAAAGAGGTGCCATAGCTTGGCTGTGAGGTGCGTGAGAAAGTAGGTGTTAAGTTCAGCATGTATGGGAACTTTCATAGACTTGTCTTTCCTTGACCAGGTGTGAAAGTCTGCTGGTTTCCTTCTCTAGTCTCTTTCTCCTGGACGTACTGCAGTTAATAGCACACATGAAACAATTCAGCTGCAAGTTTCAGCAGGTTTTAAATATTGCTAAGTGGGTTTTGTTAATTTCCCATAATATTTTCACACCATAAAAAGGATTTGCTTTTTTATTGTAACAGATTATTGCACACTGTGTGCTCATAATTACCTAATAATTCCCTGCTCTATGGATTTCTCTTGTTTGTTAATATTAAAAACCTTATTAAGTTCCTCTCTATCAGCCTACGGTCTGCAGATATAGTCAAAGGGTTGGCAAACTTGGAATAGAATAAATGTCATTTTTAAAATGCATTACAGACAGAATAAAGTGGAGGTTAAAAAAATAGAGATTAGAGTGTTGAGTAAATGTCATGACTGCCAGAATCAATTGAAAATGAGCATTCTTGCTGGCCTTAGCTGGAAAGAAAAGAGACTCCTCCTCCCCCAGGCCTGATCCCAGAGGACTACAATCAGGATGGTACTAATGAGCAGAAAACTCACAAGGTAGGGGTGATGTTTCCTTCAGAAACACTATACGCATTGGTGCCTTGAGCCCCCTAAGGACCTAAAATCTGTTATTGTTCCTCCTGGGAGGTCCGTTTACACTTAACACACATCTGGCTTAATTAGGTTGACAGCTGCTGCAGGTACTATTGGACAAGGTCCAGGCATCAGAGTGCATTAGCATTTGTTTAATGGTTTAACCTTTTATAATCTGATCTCTGCTACGTAAATGAAGCAGAGAGATATCTTTTATTACTTGTTAATGTGTTGTGTGTGTATGCACATACACACATTCACACAAACATGCAAGCAATCCACATCAAATGTGTCCCACTGTACAGTGAAAATCAAAATATTTCAAACTGTAAACTTTTGATTAAATAAATCCAGTCCAAATTAAACAAAAATTAACAAGATTAACAGTGAAGACAGCAGCAATCACACTGTATACAAAGAGAGAATAAAATTCAATTACTTTCATGTATGGAAAGTAGCCACTACATAATCACAAACACATTTTTGTTATGATTTTCATGTTATAATTAAAAAGAAATAAACCTGAACAGAGAAAAAGGGATTATATTTTTTTCTGCCTACATAAATCAAGCCAACATAGAAGGTGGTCCAATGCAAACTCATGTCTGGCAATAAAGCTTATGTTCTTCAAATTTTTTAAAGAGATCTAATGAACAATTTTGGGACCTGATTCTGCCCCCAGTTAAAAACAGAATAATTCATTCAAAGTCACTGGAAAGAATCTGTTTTTACACTTGTGTACCTGAGGGAAGAATATGGCTCAAAGGATTAGGCATGTGTTTTGTTTTCTCCGGAGAACCCTTTCCCTGTATCCATTTAAGTACTTTTTTCACTTTTAAATATTCTTTTATGTCTAATTGGCTTCTTTCCACAGTAACTCCCTGTAAAAATAACCTTTGGCAATGCAGCCAACTACAGCACAAGCCCAAACCTTATTGTATCATTGAGAGCAAAACGAAATCCAAAGGCACCTTTCCAAATCCAATCAGCTTTCTTTATACACCAGTGTGTGCATTTACCTGACAAATTATTGTTCACATTTCTAGTGACTCCCAGACTGCAATACTCCACATGTTTGGAGACTTTAAACATTAAAACAAAGAAAAGCTTTGTATGGTGAAGAATCCCATTTAAATATGAATAAAGCAAGCACTTCAGAATGTTCTTTTATTTTAGCATGTGTTCTTCAACAGCCTTAGCATGTGTCAGATCTCCTCTATGACTTGGTCAAGATAGAAGAGAGGAACCTTCTGTAATTGCCACGTAATGAAATATTTCTTTGGCTGAGGTACTGCAGTTTTGTGCTGACTGCGAAGAAGCAGAGGTTTGAGCTTTGCTACAGAACCCATCCCAGGTCTGGACCCTTGTTTTAAGAAATGTTTGGATTTTTCACCCTTGTGGGACATTTTGTCATTGCCTGCCCTCTGTGGGACTCTCTTAGAGTTCAATGTGATTTGGTGAGGCAGCTCAGAGTACTAGCATCAACCAATAGTGAGTCCATGTGGAAACATGATTAGAAACAGTCCATATATTGAACATTTTTGACTTCTCTATTTCACAGCAAAAGCATAGAGACCACATACTCCAATCTCATGCATACTATGTTTTCACACTCAAATTCCTTTTCAGAAGGGTATTTTCTTCTCTGTTTAAGTGAGTAAACTTCTTTATGAGCAGAGTAAACAAAGCTTTAATGAGAGTATTATGGTTATTGACTAGATCAGGGTTTCAGGCCCATTAGACAGCTGCTGTCCAAGTGCTTTGGTGCTCACAGCACTTGTTATTTCATGTGTAAACTCTTTTAAGCCATCTCTAAATCATGCAGTAGAGTTTGGTACACAGGCTCTTGTGCTAGCAGAGTAATGACTATGCTGGAAAATCCACCCTGGGGCACAGAAGCCCATGATAACTTAATGCAAGATTAATCATGATGCACCCTTGCTCAGTTACAGCAAGTGTCATATACTTACATTAATGGGGGTGTGGGGTGTGGGGTGCAGACGGGAGTGGGACAGATCAACGAATGTAGGGAGTGGGACAGAGCAACGACTGTACCTGGAAAGGAAAAAGACTTTCTTCACGGAAAATGAAAATATCAAAGGAAAAAAAAAAAATAGTAGCCTTTTCTTTCCTGGATAACACAAGTCTTGCCAAAGCATCTGCTTGTTAAAAATAGTGTCCTGGTCGCAGGATTTTCCCTAGTCATGCTCACACAATGTCATCTGTGGAAATGATAATGTAGTTTCCTGTATAAGTTCATATCCTTTGTAGTGGCACACTTAAAGGATGTTTTGGGGAATCTTTTTGTCTCCATTAAACAATTCCCAGTTCCACATGAAATATACCTTTAAGACTGGTTGTGGTTTCCTACTGAACCTGTCTGCTAGTTTGGCAGCTTAAATTTTTCCCCAGCTGTTGGGGTTTTTTTTTTGTGTGAAAAGCTGTTGCTGAATATTAACAAAAAACAAAGAAAACCAGAATTCGATGCCACAGTCTGATAGCATTTGGACTCCATAGCTTTGTGTTCAGGAGGAGTTACAGGAAATTGATTTGGAACTTTTTAAATGCTTGAAATTAGCTACATACTTAAATACTTTGCTGAATTGCTGCCTCACCCTGAAGACAAAACAGCTCACTATAATCTCATTGGTATCAGATTTCCATTCCCAGCCTCCTTGAAAAATCAATGTACAGCATGAAAACCAATCCCTATTCAAATTGTGACTACAAATGTTTTAATTTTTGAAGAAAATTTGCTTCTAAGAAGATAAAATCCAACTACATTATGAGACAACCAAAGTTTATCTTTATGTCTGATGGTTTACCTAGGTTTGCTTGTGCTCCTTGATGATTTTGGAAGGACTTGCTAACTTTTATCTCCTAATACATAATATTGTGTGCATTGATTACAATGAAAAACAGCAAGAAGAATAGTTTTTAGGTTGTTTCGAAAGGGGGAATAAAATATATTGCCTACGGTTTACAAGTGGAGAAAAGGAGATACACATGGCTGAAAGTAGTGTGATTAAGAGCTGTAGGTGGTAGATGAAGGAGGGAGAAGCAGGTCTCATAAGACCAGGTCTAGTGGTTAAGTACACTGTACTTAAGTACATTCATTAGAAATCCTGAAAATCACTATAAGGTGTCATTAACTTCCACTGGTTACCTATTTTACCAAGGAAAAGCTCCTTAAACAGTCTGTGTCTCTCCTATCACACCGACACCTTGATTTTGTGTGCTAAGTCTTCATTCTGATCAAGGTCAGTCTTTCTAGAGAGCACAGAGTGACTGGGTATACCAAGAAGGGACGAATCATTTCAGCAGCTTTACCCAGTTCACATGTCTGTGAAAAAACACAAAAATCCATGGAGGGTACCCTTCCACTTTATTGTAATGTCTGTAAAGCTTTTTCAAGAGTTCCTCCAAAATAAATCTCAACCGTGACTATAAAATTTGTGTATAGCAAAAGCAAGTATATAGTATAATTGAACTATTTTTTAGTGATAAGATTGAAAATTGTTTCTTTTCTTCAGATTATGGCTTTTGCCTGTGAGCTCCAAGAGAAAGAAAGTATACATTCAAGTATAAAATTCTATGAAGTAAGAATAAAATAAAGAGAAATGGACAAATGAGTGGATGTGTGATGTAACAGAGAAGAAAGAATTGAAAATTATCCCAGAGTATAAAGACCTGAAAAACAAGAAAGATTATGACATTTTGAGAAGTACCTTCTGGAGAGAAAGGATGTATTTGAGGGACTTAATCTCACAGGTTTTGTATCTTTTCTAATAAGGTATTTTTTTCTGTTACTGTTGTTAGTTGGCTGCTTCAGTGACCAAGACCGAGAGTCCTGGACAGTTGGTGTAAACCACATTAGAGACCCTCCTCATTTTGAAATGGAAACCAGATGGCAGGTTTGAAAATATCAGTCATGAGCTGGCTCTCTCCCACATATTTAAAATATTACATTAAATATCTCTAAGGGAAAGTTAGTAATGAAGACGGTGCACTATATTGCTGAAAAATAAAATTAAGTATTTCCTGTTAGCAAAAATCACTTTGTATAATAGTGAGATTATACTGAAAATTTAGTTCCAGTATTAGCAGATATTTGGTATTATGAGATTAAGTAATTTTGTATAAAAGCAGCATATGACAGCAAACTGTGATTCAGTTACTACAGTTTGACACCTGCCTGAGGACTATGGGGTTAGTGAGTCAAATTATTAATTCCTTCTGCCGAGGGGGGTCACCAAACATGACCCATCTAACTGGCACGCTTCTGGAGATCAAATACAACAATAAACATTTCTACGACATAGTAGCTCTTTTACTAGGAGGTCAAAGAAGATTCAGATGTCTGTTAACTTTGTGGGGAAAGGTGTTGCGGAGGTGGAAGGGTTATAAATCACTCAGCTAATGTCCTGTGACAGTGTCATTCCATGGACAATCGTCTTCAGCTGTGTCTGTTGCCAGTCTCTGGGGGAAATGAAATTACCAAAAGAATAATTTTAAACCCCATAGCATTTAAGTAAAAGAAAAACAAATATGTGCTTTTCCCTGAGAACTAATTTTGGGCTTTGGGCTAAAATACTCCACTACTTAACTGCTTTCAATTTACTGAAATCAGCCAATAAGCTGTAGACTAGTGATAAATTAGATGTATTCCTACACTGCCTCAACCCGCCACAGTGACAAGAGATCTTGGCTGGCTCTTCCCACAATGCTCACTGCTATTTCTAAACTATAAATTAGGGCAGGGAGTCCTCAAAAGGCTGCCTTTCCCCATTAATCCATAGGCCTGGGAGGGTAAGCTGAGTATGTGAAGGAGATAAGATTTTTAACAGTAGGACTGGTAGAAAGTTAAAATTCCTGCTACTTTTTCCCGTTTTCAGCTTCAGTGAAAAGACTTCATGGAGAAAACCTCTTACCGTATGAAGGCAACCACATATTATAGCTGTACCTACTTCAGGCTCTGGCAAGAGCTGTTGGCTTGCTGAAGCAGTCTTGTGTTCCCTCTGACCATCCCCAGCAGCTGTCATGGGGCAGAAAATGGGGATTGCAGAGGGATCTGATTTTTTTCTACTGGGACTGTCACCACAGACTTTAGTTATGTGAACAAACTGAAGGGAATCTCTTTTTGTTGTTGTGTTCCTGAGATGTGATGTCTTGTGCATGTTTTTTCTGTCTAAAGAGTGCAATGGCAACTTCTCTTGCTTTGGACCTCTGGCTGCCACTGTGGCTCAGATTTTTCATTACTGTGTTTAGTGCTTCAGAGCAAATATTACCAACAGTAGAAAAAAAAAAATAGGACACATTCTTCTTTCTATCATGAAACATGGTCACATTCAAATATGAACTTGGAAAATGAACTCACTCCAATTTAAAGGTGAAGCTTAGGAAAATATTGTTATTGGATCTCAAAATTAAAAAACAAAACAAAACAAAATAAAACCCAAACAAAAAAAAAACCCTGTAAATATATGGAAAGTGATGTTCTCATGTGGTGGAATAAAGGCTACTGATCTCTTCATTGCACTGAAAAGGAACAACTTTTATACATTGAGTCATGCCCAGAGCCTAAACATGTGCAGCTCATTCAGCAAAGAGAGGACTACAGGTATGGTGGCAGCTACAGAGTATTTGATTCATCAAGGCCTGCTGTGGCACAGGTCACAGGGTTACGGTGAAGAAACAACAGTCAACATTCTAATTCTACAATTTTGTACCTCATCACCTGTATATATTAATTCACATCTCCCTATGTTGATAGACAGTGATATTTAAGAAGGATATAAGTTTTTATCATCCTCCAAGATTTCCAGTGAAGTCTAATTTGATACAAGCATCTGGGTTGTTTGGACTAGTCTTTTTCTACAGATAGCATTTCTCCATTTGACTTTACAAAGCCAACAATTACATAAGACAAACACTATGCAACTCACATTTAGGTAAAAAGATTTAGAGCCACATGTTCTCTATGTCATTGTTTATTATTACAGAGGAAGCACATAGTTTCAACTCTGTTGAATTTGGGCCACCATCTTGAGGACCAGTAGATCTCATCTGTTCCTCAAAGAGGAGTCAATAAAATATAGAAGATGGAACAACAGACATGAAATCTTGCCCTTTCCCAGAAGGTGTTTTCCTTCATCTTTTGTTTTGCCAGGATTATGTATTTTCTCACCTACCATGGAGGATAAAATCTGGTTTTATGCAGTTAGTTAACATGTTAGGCTTCTGACACTAAAAATAATGCATTTAAATGTGATATTTGTAACTATGGGCCCAGTGTGAAAAAAACCTTAGTCATCACTTCCTTACACTCAAATTAGGCTTAAGGGATTCCAAGTGCAATTATAGTGTCAACTGGATTAATACTATTGCTTAAAAATGCTGTGATATTTCATCAGCTGCTCCTGAGGCTTGTGGGTCATGCACCCAGTGAAAGCCTGTGGAAGTAGAGGTAGGATGTGAAAAGTTGTTTCAGTTATATTCAGTGATAAAAGTAACAAGAAGCATTAAATATTGAAAACTCAAAATTGTCCATGATGGTCATAATTCAGTCAAAATAAACCAATATAGATTAACAAGACAAATGAATGAGATGATGAAGCAAATGAGAAATGCACCTATTGCAATAAGAGACAAGACCTCCAGAAATGCATAGAATTTTGGATGTGGTGGGAAAAGATTGAAGCACACCTGTCATACAGCAATTGCCTTTTGTATCTTGAGTATACATACAAGTAGGAACAAAACTTATGAATATATTGAATGTTCTGTGAACAAAAGAGAAGGGTCAAATTATATAACTAATATTTATATTAATATGTATAAAACATAAAATAAATACTTCACTGAGAAACCAGCTAAATTTAGGGCTATTAACATTTCCGAAACATTTCTGGTACTATGCTTAATGTATAAAATGCATTGAGTGCAATGTGTCAGCAACTATCTGCTTGTAAAAGCACACATCTTTAAAGTGCAGAGAAACCACTGTATTATGAATAAAACAGGACTAGGACAGATTAGATGGCTCAGTAATAGTCTATATATTCTGCCTATAAAAGTAAAAGCAGTAGATGCAATAGTCTTCAATTCACAGATAAAATGAAATGACTATATTTTGAGATTCTTCCCACAGTTTCTATTACGAAAGTATTTTCTCATTTAAACAAAGAACAAGTTGTCCAAAACCTGATAGGTTTGGAAAAGAACCTAGCTATTTTGATGAGGAAGGGTTTCTCTAGGTTAAATTAGTCATAACTTGTTCTTGGAAAAACATACAAAGAAAGGATAAGTTAAATTCTTCTGTAATATGCATGTAGACAAGAACTGCATTTGAAGATTAATTATCTCATTATTTTGCTAATATGCTGTAATTAACTGAGCTATAGCATTGAAATTACTAAATGTGGGATTACTATTCCAGATTTGAATTAGCTTGTATCTCAGAAATGTTCTTCACTACACCTCAGCTTTAGGACATAAACCTAATTAAATTACCACTTTATTTGCTGCAGCTGCTTCATAAATTTGCACTTCAAAATAGTTCCATCATTCACCATGTCATTTCCTGTGTTTTGTAATTATTGGCTGGTAAAAAATTAAACCCGAGGAGTTTAACAATAGCACAGTAGCTTTTCCTCACACTGAAATTAGGCCTAAGGGATTCTGAGTGCAATTATGGTGTTGACTGGATTAGTACAATTGGTTGAAAATGCAAGGATATTTCATCAGCTCGTCCTGAGGCTTGTGGATTATGCCCAAGAAAATGAAGATTTAATTTCACTTAAGTTATTTCCTTTATTTCTAAAAAAAATAGAAATATACCCAGAAAGAAGATCAGTAGCTACATGGGTCCAAGACGGAACAGACTGAATGAAGCAATGTCATTGGGATTTTCACAATTCCCTTCAAAGAAGTCAGGATTTCAGCTTAATCTGCACTTCTTCTAATGTAAGATACACACTACATTAGGTTTTGTGTGAGTTCATACTTACTTTGCAGATGCTTTAAATAGAATTTTTATATGTTTTCTTACTTTCCCATTTCCAGTATTTTACTATTACTTGTGCAACTGCTAAAAGAAAAGGAAAAAAAACACAAAGCTTCCTCTTAAAGCTGGATATGAGAGAATAGACCTTACTAATATCAAGCTTACTTGAACTTTTGCCTTTTTAAGAGGTTACATCTTAAAGGGACATATTACCATGGCAGTTTGCCACAGATCACTGCTCCTGTAGTACAGTCAGGTACGGGCAGCTGTGCTTGTCTGGTATTTTAATACCTGACTGCTTCAAGTCAGATGTCATTCCAGAGCTATTACCATTACTCAGAAATAGTTGGAATGATAGCTGTAGGCAGTCTACCATTTTCAGGAGAGATATTGGTTTCTGGGTAGTCCTGAAATGTGCAAAGCCATGTTATAGTATTTCTTCTAGACATGATTTCAATTACAGGATCTGGTTATCAGACCCCATTGGCATTCTTTATAATCATCTGCTGTATGCAATGATGCAATATCATTAAAATTATATTATTATTCATGAATACATTTGGAAAATCTCATTCATCATACATCCTTCAGAAAAACTAAAATAACAAATGTAAGTAAGTTCATTCATCTTTCTGGGATGTTGCAAATTTAAAGCATCATGACTAACCATGGTGCTTTGCTTATAAAAACATTTATTTTAATTTTTATATTTTGTGGATTTTGGGTCTTTTGAATGCAGTGGACAGAATGTTGCCTCAAACTATCAAAATAAGTTGTGGATCTTCTCTACCATTTTCCTGAGGCAACAAACATCCTATCAAAACTGCAGGTGGGGAAGCCCTCTTCCACAGGAAAATGATTCAGGATGTTTCTACAGAGGGATTTCTACCTTATAAGCTCTTTACCTTCACGGTATCATCCAAAGGTCATTTGAATGGAGCAGAATACATACATTTGTAACAAGTACCACAGCAATACTGAGACTTTTCACAGCTAAGAAATACATGGACAGTCTTCTCAAACTATTGGAAAACATCCCTGCATAAAATGAATAAAAAAATTTGGAAAGATGTTTATCAAAACCTATGGGAAATGTAGGCAGTAAGAATGGACCCTTTTAAAAAAAATTGATTTTTTAAAGAAATTGGATTAAACAAAATAATTGCAAAGCTTAAACCTTCAATTGAGTCATCAGTGGCTACAAGTGCCACTATCTCAGCATACATCAGTTGTGCCTCAGATCTTTCAGTGTTTGGACACGAGCCTGATAAAGAAATATAATCAAGTACTCATACAGATATGTATCATCTCAGAGATAATATTCAGTATTGGATAAAATCATGCTACTGATGGATAGATATAGGAGGTTCTCTTTTATTGCCAGGAAACCCAGACATAATCTTCATCCTAGTAAGAAAAGCACGTGCTTTTAGTCTTCTGAGCACTAACTTTTAGTCTTCTGAGGATGTCACCACGTAAATATATATTTGTTACAAAAAACTGCGTTATAAAACCCTTTGTATTTCCTAAATGGCTAAAACAACTCCTTTATGGTAATTGTAAAAATCCTCTTTCAAAAACAGTAAAAGGAAGTAGCAGGCATCAGCAAACCTGTCTCAGAGGGGTTTGAGAGTGTCAATCTCTATCTTTCTATCTCTAGCTATCTGAGATAGAATAAAAAAAAAATAAATTCTGAACACTACCGCACTTTTAGACCAGTTTAGATCCATATCTGTACATGGATTTCACAGATTGGGGTAGTCCCTTTTTGAATAAATAAAATATCTTTCCAAACTGAAGTTATCATTTTTTTTATCATGAGTTCTTTCCCCTCCTTCTAAAAAAGGAAATTAATCCTATTAACAAGAGCTTCAATCTATAGTACCCTGTGATTTTATACTCTTGTCCATGGACAGGAAACTGATGTCAGCAGTATGACCACCAAATCTGTTATATTCTGTGTCCAGAGATCACAACTGCTGCAAGTTAATAAATACATATACCTCTGTAATGGATTTTGCTCTGTTAATAGTGTATTCAATAAAAGAGTTGATGAAAGAGATGATATATGCTGGAAAAGTGAAAAATGCAATAACAATAGTTATAAAAGGTACAATATAATATGGTGAATGCAATTTGCTCAATATACTTAATGTTGTCTATAAAAAAATCTAATCCCATTCTCACCAGGGAAGCAGGCTACGCTGTGTGCACTATCTATGGAGTCTATCAGTAGCTTAATGTGACCAAACAAAATGAATTCCCCTGCATCTATTTAAAATATGCCAAAAAGGTGTTATTTCTGGGTGGACTTCTTGTATTAAGACAAAGAAATACGGACAAATATTAGGTTTGTGTATATAAGCACATGCCATAATGTTCAGTATCTAAACCTTTTTAATTTTCCCTCCCATATTCAAGATGACATGGGAAGACATCCAACTCCTAATTTATTTTTCTTCTTAATTATGCCTTACATGTGCAATGTGGTAGTTAGTGGTTAGCGGTGAAAAGGTATTTATGCCTAAAAACCTCCTTCAGAATTGAAGCAAATTTCTTGGTTATTTTCTTTACCATCCAAAAAATAAGGAAAGAATGAGGGGGAATATAAAATGGATATATTACAATATTGCATGTTTTTATGTTTTTCTGTGTGTTAAATATTTTTGAAACTTATTATGTGTCAGGTCTCTAAAATGATGAACAGGAAAATTCATTTGTTTTCCATGTCTCAAAGGACATGACAGCATGCTAAATTGGCCCATTAAATCTCAGTGGTGCACATGGTGCCTTTTGAAAACCTTTTCTACCTCTGATGAACCATGTGCTGATGAAAATCAAAACTTGTAAATATGTGTAAGAATGGCAAAAAATTGTAGATGCTGAAAAGACAGCAGAAAAACTATTCAGAAAGTCTCACTAGTCTGCAGTGGCTGACATGCCTGTCCAAAGTGTAGAACAGACAGCCATGGCCACATCCTGACATCCATGGCATCTCTGCCTGTGTCTGAGGGGGTACAGGAAGATGTAAAAGCCCTTTTACCTTCTCCCAGGCAAATCCAGACCCACCAGGCCTGTAATTGGGCCCAGTGTAAGGACTTGTGCTCTCACTGATCCTATGTTGCCATATGTCCCCCTGCCCAAGCTGTCCCGTGTTGCCATCTGTCCACACGCCAGCCCAGCCATTCAGGGCCATCTGCTTCTGCCTGACCCATCCCACAGGGCCAGCTGTCTCGCCCCTCTCCAGGCTGGTGCAGCCACACACCTTTTCTAGAGGTACACAAATTCCTAACAGCAATGAATAAACATCAGCTAAAAGGGACAGAAAGCATGAGCAGCAGTTTAGAAAAATCAATTGTTCTGTCTGTATTTCTTAATCAGTGCCTAGTTCAGGTTTCAGTTTGAAACCTCTTCTTGAAAGTCCTCAAAGGTTTTAGTGCTGACATTTTATTAAAACTCTGAGCTCAGGTGACAGAATTGGAACTGAGAGATGGTGGAAATTGTTTTTTGCAATGTGTCATGTAGGAGCTCATTCTGGAATACAAGGAGTTTGCAAATCTGTTCATGAACCTTCGTAAAAGCCTGGCTTTGAGTCATCTGAGTTATTAAGCTCATCTCAAGTGCGATCTCATTAAAGTGGTGGCACACAAGGAAATAGTCTGAGTCTACAGCTGTATTTAAACAAATGAGTGGGAAAAAAATGGAAACACTTTTTGATTCCTGTGAAAAGCCATTTCTTTGATCACTGTGGGTACTTAGCTCTATCAAGCTGAGGGATGTGGGGAGAATATTCCACTTTCCACTTGCATATTCTTACACACCAACTCCCTACTGGGACAAAACATAGGCATGCACCAGCTGTCCCTCCTTCTTCCCTCCCACCTTTCCACAATCTGGTTTTCACAGAAAAGAAAAACTGGAGGTGTGGGCTGGACAGGAGCCATCATTTTTCCTAGCAGGTAAGTCTAGACATAGCTTGTAATACTCTTCATACCAGTTCTCTTCCCTCATTTCCAATCTGTAGCACTTTTTTACTCATTTATATTGAATATTTCAAGTGTTCCAGTTTGATTGATGCCATGGAGAAATCAGTGTCTTTATTGCTGCAAAATATTTAGGGAGGGATTGTTTCAACATTCTGTCCCTTCAGCCAATAAAATATTTTCCCTGAAATGGTGGAGGTTAAAAATATGAGATTTTAAATCCCATATGCATTGACGTAGATGCTATAACTTCTGCTGATTTCAGTAGGGCCAAAAAGCTACCCTGTCGTATCTATTCTCAATCTTTCCACATCTTTAATCTAGGTGTTTCTAATATTATCCTGGTACCAAAGATACAAATAGTAATCTGATGCAAATTTGAGTGATCAATTCCATTGGAAATTAGAGTATTATTAGACCAGAAACACAAATAAATCTTTTCCTCAATTATTTTCATGAGATTCAGATTAGATATCTGTGGTTTAGGTCACAGCTGTATACTTACTCTGGACTCTATAGTAGAGATCTTGGGTGGTTGTCAGATATTATTTTGGCATAAAGATGCACAAAGAATCTTAAAATGATTTCACAATGTGTAATAAGGAATGATGAGTTGCACTGACAAACTAAAATTTGTACTTTAAACATTAGCACCATATGTTGTTAATCTTAAAAAGAAATTTATTCTTCAGAAGAAAATCTTCTGACTATATTATGTCCACCTCAAAGAAATAAATTGTCGCTTTCTAAAAAGATTGCTGATGAATACTGGAATATGACTCTGTATGAAGTTACAGCCATGATAAATGTGAGATTCCATTGAAAACACTGTCTGACCCCAGAGTGTAAGTTAGAGCAAAAAGAATGAGGCATTACCTATGCAACAAGATCATATGTTACTAGTTACCTAGTATGTCTCTCAGAAAGAGACATTTACAGCTGAGATACTTCAGGTGAAAGCATGGAACAGTGAAAGAACATCTCACTACACCAAACACTGCCCCTTAGCCTCTGGTCAAAGTCTGACCTCAGCTGAAGCTGAAGCCATTCTGTTTGACAGTATAGCTGAGATCTGACATCATTTCTCCCAGAGGTGAGTATCCACAGCAGCAGCTATGGCTGCTTGCAGGCCCTGGCACAGAAGCTAAGCTGAGCATAAAGCACACATGAAACATACAGCAAAACTGGCATCCCAGTGACCAGTTTACTGGCAGCAACACACTTTTTTAGCTGCTTTTGCATCAGAAAATGAAACCAAACACAAAGCCGTTGCTTTCAAAGTTTCAAAGCTGCCACAGGTCAGGACATGGGGAGCGTGCACTGCCTGCCTGCTGTGCTGGCAGCAGATTGTATGGCCATGGCAAGATAGAATTACTCACCAAAGAGCATGTGGTAGGTTTTGATAACATATGAACAGATGCTATCGAAACCTACCCAATACTTGTGCAGTTCCAGGGAAGAGTGTGAAAAAGGCAGGAAGAGGAAAAAGAAAATCCCAAGATGTGGTAGTGGTACACTGTCAGTCATTTTGCTACCATAAATATGAACAGCAGGTAGTCCATTAAGCCCAGCATTTTCACTGAACAATTGGAGCTCTGATAGCCATTAGAAAAAGGTCATATTTAATAGCCATTGACTCCCTCAACTCTTTCTCCTACACTACATTTAAATGATTCTTTGGCAAGTGAACTGAAGTTGTTTCTCCTGCACAGGACTAGAAGAGGGGATAGAGAAAGGAGTTTATTTTTGCAGAACTGGATCCCTTGTTACCCACTCCCCTCTGAATCTCAGCTACTATCTGCTAAGTCAAAATGAACTTTAATAAATGAGCTGAACTCATTAGCTATGTGAAGCTCATGCTTACAGTCATAATGATTTTAAAATGTGTGGCTGCATCTTGAAGAAGAACAGAGCTTGACATAATTTCAGTTATCAAATACTGGTAATTGACACAGAGACAGGCTGTGCTTTACACTGGGTTATAATTAATCCACTTCAGTGACCTCAAAGGCTGCACTTCTGAGAAATCTACCACTTACGTTTTGATTCTTTGTCAACTACTGCAGCAGACATAAATTACAAATGAGGTACTAATGAAGTATTTCATCACCTGTTTACCTTCAGTGATCAGTTCCCTTACCCTAATTTACAGGAGGCACAATTTTTTTGAAGCTACTGTCAGCTGGAGCTGCCTTTTCCTCTGAGCAGTTATAAATTAACACATAGCTGAGCTTACTCTCACCAGGTCTTTGTTCTGGTTTTAAAATACCACAGCATAGGAGGAAATAAGTTTATGCTTATAAACTGTTGGGTAAGAAGATAAAAAGTTGCATTTTCTTCTGGTCTGTTCTTTTCTTTAAAGACTCTCAAAATAGAAGGAAATTCCCCAATGATAAAAATACACCAAATCCTACTGCACTGTGTGACTGTGCCTTTTTACCCCAGTAGGGCATTTCACTCATGTGGACACTAAAACTCACCATATTACCAAGCACTTGGAGTGATCTTAATGTGCATGGCAAAGAATCACCTTGGTATTCTGAGGTATCGCCACTGAAATCCTAACATTATGCCTGTGACGCTCACGTAACTACCTTTAATTTAAAATGTCAGGGCTTGATTCCCATGTGCCGACTGAAAAAATGTGGAATAAGAGATAATTTGTGGGGTAAGAAACAACCTGACTTTCAGAGGCTGTCAGGTGAGGCACAGCCATACCAGCCTTGTCCATGTCCCAGCCTGTTGCTTTGATGCCTGCGGGCTGCTCCCGATCCCCTCCTGTTCCTGCCACAGGTTCCTTTCAGTCCCTGCAGGACCTTCCCATGGGCTCTACGTCTTTGTCCTCCATGATGGAGGTTCTTTTTTCTCCGAGGCACCAGTTCTTTTACCCCTACCTGTTCATCTCATCCTCATGATCAGTCTTCAACTTCTTCCTGCTGGCAACAGCAGTTGTCCTACTCTACATTCCCATCTCAACTGTCCTCTCCTTTTTTTTAGCTAATGTGAGGCCTGCAGTAGCTGTCAACACAAAAAAAAACCAGTATTCTCCCTGTTTTTAATGTGAATGCTTCATATTTTATCATCTATTCTAAGTCAGGAAAAAAAAAAACAGAGAAATCTCCTCATGTCTTTCCAGAGACCTAAGAGGAAGAGTAAACAAATTTAATTACAGTGATAGGTATGTGTAATTTGTGAGTTCTGTTTGATACTGGCCACTTCACATAGAAGCCACTAATGGACTCACAGTTGGCTTGAGTTCAGGACAAATTTACTTTTCAAGTCTGAACCAAGCCAGTGAAGGTACTATGCAACAGATCATCTGGATTTCGTTGCACGTTGAGGTGGAACAGAAGGTTGCCTGACAAATGAGAGTAGAACACAGTTGTTTATTTTCTGATGAGGTCCTTAAATGTCTCCTTTAGGGAGTGAATTGAAGAAAAGAGAGAAACAGCCAGGCTCCCATGTTCCAGAGAGGGAGGCACGATGCAAAAGATGGGGAGAGATGAACGATCTTGAGCAATGCAGGGGCCTCTCACTCTGCCAGACATGAGGCAATGAAATATACTTAAATGTACAGTTTTGTCTACACTTGAAAATTTCCTATGGTAAATAAAGCCATGAGTTATTGCTTAAAGAAAATTGCAATCTTTTTCTTGGTTTACCTCCAGTGACATAACATCCTTGAAAAACCAAGCTGCAAACCTACAGCATCACATAACTGGAGCTGAGAAGGAAGTATAGTGAAGGTATTGAGGAACCATGGGGCTCAACACCAGCAAAATGGCCCTGGGCTGCCATACTGCAGGGTGTCAGTGCCACCAGGGGGGAGCAAACAGCCTGTGCCCAGGAGGCATCCGAGACAGAGATGCTGTGGCAACCTTCTGGGTCAGAGGGAAGTTCAAGGCACAATGCCCAGCATGTGGGGGCTCTAATATACATGCTTGGACTAGTGTCTCCCAAAGATGGAACTGTACAGAACATGTGTCTTAAGAAGCTTTCTCCTAAGCCTGTTTATGCATTCAGGTCCACTAATCATAGAAAAGCTATGGTGTAAGTTCCCACTGCACTGGTAAAATCATATTCTGAAATAATTTGTTTCTTGGTCTGTTTTGCTCTAGGTTTTACAGCCTGCAATGCTGAGGGTAAGAATGCACCTGAGACAACTCTACCGGAAGGCCACGTGCACTGAACCCTGGACACCCTTCCCCAGACATCTCTAATTTGGAACCCCATTGCTGAGATTCATTGCCCTACATCAGGCAGGATCTGCTCCATGATCATTGCTGGGTGGAAAATATGGGAAAACAGAACTCTGTATTTGTCTTCTGAATGTGCTATTTCCTGGACCTCACCACATCTCATCTTTCCTGGACCTCATGTCTCTCTCAGAAGAGCTGATCACCTCTCAGACTGCGCAGGGCTGAACATACTTGGTGCGACACATATGTATATCTTGGGAAAGACAAAACCTGAAATCAAAAGTGTCAACAAGGCCTCACCTACTAACAACGTCCATAGGTTTTCACAAGTAATTACAAGCGGAACAGAGTTATTACTATAGCAACTGTCACAATACATAATATTGAGTATTTTTTTAAATAAACTGTACTTTTTGCAGGTACAGATGTATTGTGATGACATTTTTTCTCTTGCAGTTTTTTAAGAGTTGTAAGAAATACACAAAGAATCTAACTTTATTAAAAATATTGATGGGACGTTGTGTTTTCTGACACTCACTTTTATTAAAGAACATTTTCTTTAGAAAAGAAGTAAATCTACTTGGTGAGAGGGAATAATGGAAAATAATTATACAGACTTTAAAAGATAATGAAAGAGAGAGATGGCAGTGAGGAGTAACTGTCCCTTTTTAAGGTAAGCAGGGGTTATGCTTAAATAACTCTTTGATTTTAACAGTCCCCAGCAATGCTGATGAGGTACTGTGCATCATGCAGGATGCATCTACAGCTTATCTCTGTGGACAAAAAGGAGGGGTTCATACATGATCCAGTTATGCAGCTTTGTCACTTCAAAAGCACCTTTGTTTTTAGAGAGTATTAATACAAAGCAGAAGCTGAGAGAGAGATGAAGTCTGTCTACAGCTGCCACCTACTTCAATGTTGGCACTGTGCTTCTACCCATGGGAAGTCCAGAATGAGAGAAAGGAAATTACTGAACCCAAAAAATGAGCTATTCCTTTGCTGCATTTTCATTCCATCCAGTGGCCACATGCAGAAGCCAGACTTGGCCCACCTTGCTGAAGCATGCCTTCTCTCATGGGCTGTTAGACCATGCCTTGTGCTTAACATTGATAGATAAGAGTAGTTTAAGTATGAAGGTAGGAACAGGGGATGGACTTTATGTTGATGGTACAGAAGTGAAGGAGAAGTTACGATACCCTTGATATGCAGACAAAGATTTGGTGTTATCATTTGTGCTATGTAGCTTCCAAACCTACCTTGAAAGAGAGAATTGTAAGGGTTGCAGGGAGAGGAAAGTCAGATTTAGAAAAGCAGTTAGGGTCTTATGTGCTTCCAGAAATTTGGACAAAGTTAAACAGCACATAGATTTCATATGCTTCTTGGAAATAGTTGAACTGTAATTCTCTCTTTCATTCATTTCATTGCTAGTGATGTGGCCTTGTGTAATCTTTTAGTCTCCATTTTTTTACCAGGACTGATTGAATTTTAAAGGCTGAGAAGAAATTGTTATTACAATTGTAAGTAGAAGGCGGTAGAAGGAACTTGGAAAATAACATACCTCCAGCCCCAAAGCTTACATGGCAAAACAGGCACCTAAAGCAGATTGGGCAAATCCAAATTCATCCTTTCCTTGTCCAGCTCAAAATATTTTAAAATGCCAAAATCCTTTATACCTTGCTTGGGTGGTGAGCTTAAGTCCATGCTCATCACATGCACATGCTCATGTTGTCTGCTGAATGGAAGTTAAATTTGTTGTCCCTTCAAGCCTTCTGATTGGTACACATTTTTATTGTGAATCTGATTTAAAAAAAAAAAAACAAAGGAAGCCTATGAAATGCTGCAGATAGCAGAAGACCATTTGTCTGTTTCTATTTTAATAATTGCATGCACTTAGAAATTATAATTACATAGTCATTAAGTCCTGTTCACATAAAATCCTGGACAGCTTATTTTTACTTCCCATACTCTTCTTGCTCACAAAACTGACAAATGCACATTTGTTACAAGTCAAGAATTATCTGAAAGGTAAATTTCATATTAATGGAACTGATGTGCTTTCTTTTAAAATGTCTTTGGTTATTTCATTGCTTACCATAATTTAAGACTTGGCTGCATAACGAACATTGCACTTTGGCAATTGCTAAAATGGTCTGTGTGTGGTCAAGACAGCTGTGTCTGTTGTTACTGAACATAATGCTGACTTAAGTAACCAGTATCCGCTTCAAGTAGGATTTCAAACCTTTTTTCTTTTTTTCACTAATACCAGGTTACACAGACAGAGAAAAGGGGGGCCAGTGCTGACCTGTCTTGCTTGCTGTTCTGCAAACCGTGCAGCAGGCAGATAGAGCAGAAACAGATTGCAATCTCTGCCTTCAGACCTTCAGAGAGGAACAACAGCTGAGCAATTTCAGGATGTTGTGTTTTGGGGTTCATCTCCCCATCTAACAAAATGCTAATCCTCAAATGACTTAAATTCCCACTTCCAAAATATTCTGAAGAAATCTCAGCCTGTCTGGTGCAACACTTTGGTCTTTGAGCTGCACAGGGTGGTCTGATCCCTATCTCACTGGGAACTGGGAAACAATGTCACCCAAGTCAACATATAAGTATTATATACAATATCTAAACTTGGCATGAGAGGAAAATTGCCCCATGATTACACCACTCAGGGAAGTACTTCTAAAGCTAAGAAGAGAGATGGGTATCAAATAGATATAAAGGGCTTTAGGGCAACCGTACCAGCTGAGGAATTCATGCCTGAACAACAGCGGGTGGTGTCTGCTGCCTTCCTAGCCAGACCACACCTCCGTCCATGTCCCACACCAGCCACCAGCACACACATCCTAGGGAAACCCCCAGATGGATGCTGCTGGCTGATGAGCTGGTGCCAAGCCTGCCTCTGCAGACCTAACCCACTCGGGGGGCTGATGGGCAACCTGCATCTTCCTGGGGCAGGGGGAAGCTTTCACCACTATGTCCTCTTTGCCCAGAATGACCTACCCATTGAAGGGATGAAGTGTTCCCTATGCCATACGTTATGTAATTTATAAGTAAATGTGGTGGAGAATACGCACAAATGAGCTGCAGATACGTTGCTCCAGTGGATTCCACCATCCAGAATCTGGTTTCTATCAGAAGCATACACAGATGGGGCTTCTGCAGAGTAAAGAAACCAAGATATGATTGCTTTTAAAGAATGTACCTACTGATACAATGCTGAGAGAAAACAGGAAAGCACTAAGCATTTGAGTCTTAAAATAACACTGCTTTTTCTAGTCATGAAAAATTTTGAGCTATACCTCCCATTGCACTAACAAACATTTAGCTATTATTCAGGGAACATGACTGGTGAGATTTATTCCAACACATTCCAGAACACCCTTGTAAAATGAGGTTTAATATCAAGTGAACAACATGTCCTACATAACCCCCTTTTTTTTTTAAGCAAATAGCAAAAAAGAAAAAACAAGTCGTCTTAAATTAACCTTTCAAGGTCATGTTGGGATGAAGCCATTTAAATATATATGAAAGGGGTAGAGAATTGTGCAGCTTACTGCAGTGTGTTCTTGTACAGTAAGAATATGTCCTCATTTTACACATGGTAGATTCATACAGAATAAACACATATTTGACAGTGACCTTGAAGCTACTATCCACAGTTTTTAAACATTTGTGTTATGATTGAATCTACACAAATGTATGTGAAGAGTTAAAAAAGTTGTTTTTTTTTCTCTAAACAAATAATGCAAATAATTTATTTGTTATAAGAGCCATAAATCAGTTTATTTCTGCTGGGTTCACTGGACCTACCGCAATTTGCACTAGCTGAAAATCTGGCCCTCATTTGTTAATCCACAGATATACTTTGTCATTGCAGTTTATGTAAACATGAGATCAGCTAGTACTTCCAGACCCAAATGAACTTCTTGATAGTTCAAACTCAAACCTCAGTTTTAAATCTGAATTTTGCTGTCATCATTTATCTTACAACTGACCAGAAGTAGACACAGAGAATTGCTGAGTTTTGTGGTATGGTTTTGTCTGGGGATTTTAAAATGTAAGTACCCTGTTCTTCTCCAGACACAAAAAATTAAGTGACCCATTAAAAGTTAACATAGCTGTGCCCATTAAAAGTTAACATAGCTGTGTGTACTCGTCTTAATAAGCTTTGAAAGACCATTCTGTAATAGCCCAAACAAATGTAGTATCCAACAGATTCTCATTGTTTGAGTAAATCCACATTTTAAACCGTGCATAATGTTTTTGGTTTGGTTGTTGGTTTTTGCTGGGTTTTTTTTTTGTGTGTGTGTGGGGAGGTGGGTTTGTTTTTGTTGTTTTTTTTTAACAAATGGGACTATTTTCAAGCTATGGGAATGCACAACAGGAAAAGAAATAATGAATTTCTGCTTCATTCCATAATTTCAAATGCACATATGAGATTGGACAGGATATAAGTCTTCTTTTAATGTGCAGGGACCAGCCCATAAGAAATCTGAAATAAAACAGTTATTCACAAATGTGGTTTCAAACACTGGTATTTTATACACACTGTCAGTATTATTAATTTTGTCTTGCATTTCCCCAAATAAGTCAAACCACTTTGTAGCCAAAACAGTCAGAAACATAAACTTGGTTCACTACTGCACAGCTACAGAGGAATAAAATGCAAAGGGTATTTTATGGTGGATAGCCTTGCTGAACACATTAGAAGAGAAAAAGAGTTAATACACTTTAAACTATCAGTACCATTTCAGCTGGCAAACTGGTCATACTGGAATTTGACTATATGCCACCAACACCTCTATGAAATACCATAAAATGCAGTTTCTAAAGATTGAAACAGTTGACTACTGTATTGAGAGGTGAGAGAAATGTAAAATAATAAATAGTCTAGAAATAACAAGAGGTGAAGACTGAAAGTAATAATAACCTTACTACCATATACTTTCATTTTTTTAAATCTGAGAATTTCAAATCAATTTCTACACATGTAGTGCTATAATAGAGGCAAATATGTTGGTGTTATAGAGAAGTAAACTGAGGCATAGTGAATTTACACCGCTTGCTTTAGGCAACACAGATGGTTAATAAGAATGCAGGGAATATAATTAGTAATTCTGAAATATACTGTGCTATTTTAATCACAAGACCTTTTTTTCTCAGAAATACTTCTTATGCACTTAGGACCTGATTTGGAAAGAATTATATGAAAAGTTGCAGGCAGAAACCTATAAGCGCTGTTCAGACCCAGGAGGGGTTTGGGTCCTAAAGCACTGTGAATACCTGGGTCTGAGCCTTGCAAAGCTGAGCAAAACTGAAGAGCTCCAGAACATCACTCAGGTACTGGCTGCTTTAAAAACATAACATTCAATTGGTCCAGTCTAGATCCACTTGATATCCATGAAATCATCTCACGTGCTGAAAATGAGGAATCTTGCTGAGACACAAGACACCATATAATGCCTTATTTCTGGAATGTGTTTCCAGTTCTACCTATGCTGTGTGCTTTATTCTAGATGGCTGTCCTCGGTGTTGGTCTAGAAGTTCCACTGTCATCTAGAAATTGAAAAATGAGATCTACAGATCCCTTCAGAGGCATTGTTCTTCATGGAATAATAGATGAGTTGTCATTAAGCATTGGTGTGGAAAGTTGCCGTCAGACTTGGCAGGTCTTGCTCCAATAATCAGCTTTGAAGTTCTCACTGTTGAGGGTTTATGATATAAATACAAAAGCAAAGATTAAGTTTTATAGGTAGTTTACCAGACTAAACATATTGTGAAAATTGTTAAAAAAGAAAGATTCCAAACATAGCAACAACCTCCACAGCGAAAAAATTAAATTTTGGAACTGCTGTCTACCAGCTCCACCACATGGCAAAGCAGTAATTTACAGTTCGCTCACTAGAAGGAAGATAATTTAAAACTAAAATCTTAGTCTGCCTTAATTTCTTCAGCAGGCACTTCTTCAGTACAGGTATCCCTGAATGCAAAAATGCAGAAAAGGCACACACAAATTCAAAATGGGCTTTGTAAGACTATAATTCATGGTCCACCAGAGTGGATATTCCAATTTAGATTAAAAGCTTTCTGTCTCTGCAGGGTTGAAACCAATGTTTTCTTATGTGTGTAGAACAGTACAGACTGATTTCTGCTTGGAGCTCCTGTACATGACCAAAGTATGCCTAATTAAGCCATAGTATACCTAATTAAGCTGAAGAACTCCCTGGCTCCAGAGACAGAAAGGGAAGACCATAATGAAACTGTGGCTCTACAAGTTTATTCCCTCCTACATCTTGATCCCACTAGGTCTTGGACTTCCCATGCCCTGCCATACTTAGTAATGAGAAGAAGGGTACAAGAAAGTAGGCATACTCTCCAGCCCTGGCCCTACTTGTTTCTCTCTCTCTGGAAATAAACTTTACATCATGAAGGAAATGTGCTTCTGCTCTCTTTTGAGGCACACACATCGCATGTCCATGATGGTGGACATTCTTAACGAAGAAGGTAGATAGCTCTGTCTTGTGAAAAAATATTTAAAGCATTAAATCCCTTATTCAGAATACATGTTATTTTGATTGACCCAAGTCAAACTACCAGACAAATGAGTGAAACAGACCTTTTTCTTTTCCTTTCAGTTAAAAAAAAAAAAAAAGTTAATGCAATGTCACAGCTACATCACTCATATTTGTGGTCTTAGCTGCTGTGCTCCTCAGTGTCTATACCTATGGAATGGTTCTATTTGATTCACTTGGAAACACTACTTTGTGACATCTGATTAATATGTAAAGCGGAGTGGCATATTCATCATAAGTAGAAGACTCACCAGCTTTTTCAAAGTTTTGGTTTGCATATATCTAATGGCAACAACAGTTACTGTCAAATTATTTGTCAATGGCAGGAGACTCCTAACTTGCTAGTTACAGAAGTTTCTGTAGGGCTGCTTTGGATCTGAACATTCACCTGGCACTGTTCTAGCTCATGAAGCATGGGATTCTTTACTGATAAAAATGTATTTTAAAAATGAAACACAGTTACATACTGGTATTTTGTGGCTTCATATTTTTTAAAAATAGCTCTGCATTTTTAATACTGTCTCAGAAAGGACATTCTAATTATTTTTTCAAATTGAGAACAAACTTTATTCAGATTGTGATACAAAAAGCTGGAGGCTATTTTCTGGAACCAGCAGATTTATAAAAGAATTCAGACAGTGTATGGACCTAGTATTTTAAGTAACATGGGTTTACCAGAGAAGACAGGGAAGATTAGGATTTCTAGATTTATCTAACACAAGGCAGAAAATATCTGACTTCACTTCTCAGCAAGTAAAATCTGTATACTTATTTGCCTACATAAAAGCAGAGGAAGGTGTCTGGGAGACAGAATATAAGGTAAATTACAAGACTGTGGAGAACAAGGGGGTTTTATCTTTACTCTCTTGACTTCTAGATGCATTAGACTTTCCTGGCCACAGGTTTTCAACTCATTCAAAAGTCACCTGCTTTCTTTAGGTAGTGCTTTTTCATTGAGTAATCATTCACAAGTTACCATGAAATAAACAACCTCATAAACTTAACTAGTATTTACTTTAAGATACTGCAAGAGAGCTTGTTCCATGTGCGGTGAAGTAGGAAAGCACACACATAGTAGTGAAGGTGGGTGTGCTTCCACATCTGGAGATAAGGACTCAGTGACATAAATGGCTACAAAACATTGACTTTTTTGAATAATTTTGTCAATTTGAAGAAAAGCACAAAATCATTCTAGTTGCACTAAAAATTGTTTCTAGTGGATTCTGATCAAATCATGGTTTTTTTTTTCCCAAACTTTCACTTCATTCTATGTTGAATGTTTTTACTTCAGATACAATTAGTTCCCTTTAATATTTTGTTCTGAGCTTCTACATGGGCTTCCACATCACTTTCTATGTCCTTTAATATTCTTTCTGCCCAATTTTTCATTAAAAAAAATAAATAAATTACTGGTTCCACAGTAAAATTTATTCCCATAGTCTTTATAATGACCAATTTATTTACACTGGTTCTTTTTAGTTCTATTCTGGAATGACATATAATCTCATATAATACAGAGGGAGGTTAATTTGTACTTTGACGTGTCTGTCTAATTTTCAGAGTACAGTAATCACTATCATGGATGTGGAAAGCGAAAGAATGAGCCTTCTTGCTTTAAAGTCTATGGGTGGAAAACATGAAGCTTTTCAGTCTAATCATTCTTCACATCCATCCTTGATAAAATTCTCAGCAGTCAGCACAGTTTTAAGAAGAAAAAAAAAAGACACTGACTGTCTTGTTTTTCAAAATTTGTGAAGTTTTAAACAGTACTGCAGGTGGGAATATGATCACAAATGTATTTTATTTTTCATAATTTCTGTCCAGATTTTAAAATGAAAAATATAATGCAGAATCTGACACCTGAAAATATTTTGGAGCCCTTGAAAAACCAACAAGATAAAACAACACATTAAAGATATATTGTTTTTCTTCAGGTAAGGTATATGTGAAATTGGGACTTCATTTTTGATTAACTGTTTACAGGTGATTGAATTTGCATTGCTGGAATGCTGTGATATGCTATGCTGAGGAGCAGAATCAGAATACTCATAGTCTGAGTATTGAAAAATATAGGGAACTGAGACAATAAGGGAAAACACCTACCAGTTTAGGGAAAATAAGGTCCACATTTGTATTTATCACTTAACCTATCTAATTCTAAATCAAAGGGACTTAAAATTCTCATCATCACCCAGGGAAAAATGTGAAATGCTATTTCAAATAAATAGTCCTGTGTCTTTTTCAGTGGATCATTGAGCTGCTGAGCTGCTTCAAGGAAAGAGTAAATTGTCTTTCTAAGGTCAAACACTACAAAGCAGAAGTTTTCCTTTCAGGATTTATATATAAACATGAACAATAAAACACTACACAACAAAAGAAGCATATTATAATAAGCTTCCTGAGATATGTAACTTGCCCACTTCTGCTCTGCTTCCCTTGAAATGCTTTTAGTCCTTCTCCTGACAGGAAATGACAGGCTGGCATTTGGAAGAGCCTTTATCAGAGGATCCTGTTGTTACCTCCAAACCTGATGCTGCTATTGTTGGTTACAAAGGAGGCTGGATACTCTCACAGTTAATTGCTGCAATCTGTCATCTCTGAGATTTAGGGATTGAGTTTTTTTCAAGTGGATCTTGGTGTTCCCAAAGATTGGATGTGTGGCTGGCAGCCATGGGTAGGTATGGAGGCTGGGGTCTGCCAGCAGTGGGGTGGGACCACCCCGGGCACATCTGGTGTGTCTGCAAAGGGTCTAGAGCAATGGGTGCAGCCCTGAGAGGAGACAATTTGGCCAGTCACTCATTCTAGTAGGATAGAAGGAATTGAACAGAAATATTATGTCATGGGCCAGTCAGGGGATTGAAGCGGTTGGAGACTTTTCTGTGGTGTGCTTGATGTTACTTTTTCAGGACTGAAAGGTTACACAGGACAGCAGGGACAGTTTGACAGGGTGGGTAATGCCCAATGTGTAGGGCTTTCTCCTAGCAATCAGGACAGCTGGCACCACAGCCCCCAGCTGACTGAATCGGATCAAAGCCTCTCACCTGGATCTCCAAATGACCAAATAAATGGTCCTTTTAGATATATTTTGTCTTGTATATGTGGATGCTCCATCACTTGATGTATTGCAGGGGAGCTGGAACAAGATGATCTTTAAGGTCCCGTCTAACTCAAACTATTCTATGGTACTATCATTCTGTGAAATGTTCCTTGGTTTAAGGAGATGGGTTTTGTCTTCTATAATACAGATGTCTGTATCAGAGCTAAGGTTTCTGTGCTAGCTAGTGGAGAGACAGACAATTTACCAGACCTATTTTTAGATATAGAGGAAATTAATGTATAGCAGCAATAGCATTAAGGGAAGTGGAAGCTATTGGTTCTATGAGTTGAATGTGGAAATTGGCTATTGGGAAAGACAACCTGTCAAAAGAGGCTGGATGACATCCAGCTAGGAAGAGCTCTTTATGATGCTTTTATGAATGTTAGTCCATGAACTTAATGTCAGTCCTTATTTACTGAGGAAATTTAAGTCCTCTCCAGGTGCCAAGCTGCCAGCCAGCCATAACAATACTTTATCCTCAGTTTGGTTCTGCTCCAAACTAGCAGGTTTATGACACATAATACGTATTGACAAGCAGAACTTCCGGAACAGCACCTGAGTAGACACACTGCATCAGCATGCTAAGCATGGGCACAGAGAACTCTGCAGAAATGTGATTGGATAGGAGGAACTTCTGAATAAATTCATCAGTAATTAATAAAAGAAATGCAGAGCGTGAGTCTTATGGCCTTTGCAATACACACAGACCAGACTGTTTGCTGGACTAACTTCCAAAACAGAGCTGAAAGGAAGGTGAAAGGAAGAGAAGTGCCTTTTAGCTATGTAAGGTATGAGAGAGTTTTAATATCATATTTAGAAAAAGGAAAAATTTTTGTGTGCACAACTGTAGTTTTAATATAAGCTCAGCAGATTGCTCTTATCAAAGCAGTGGTGAAAACTGACTGCAGCTACATACTAGCCACATTCTCAAGCAGCATCAATCTCTATCTGAACATCTCGCATGACTTCAAAGGAAAGCATAAGCCCTTCCTCCCTTTGCATCATTTATAGGGATTTGCTTCGGGTTTTATTTTTTTCAAGTAAAAGCAATTATGCTGAAAGGTCCACATCAAAGCAAATGCCAGCCTTGGGACTTTTTTCACTATCCAGGATGGGGAGTGCAATGGATATTCATCTACTTAGGGCACCCCATCACATGCACTGGTCAGAGTATGTTTAACAGTATGTTAAATGGTGGTGAGGTTAAAGTCTGGCTGTCCTTAGAAAAGCTGGATATCATCATAACCAGCTGTTCTGATTTGCTAACTATTTATTAACATCTTTAGTAATTATGCATGGCAGATTTCATGAGAACACAATCATACAGCTTGTGTAAATTAATGTTCTCAATAAAACCTGCCTAGACATATGCAGTTAGCTCCTTCATTAAACTGTGTTTCTCCTGTTAAAATATTTAGCTATCACAGGCATATGCCCCCCTCTCAGGCACAGGCTGTGCATGGTTTCTATGCTCATTCTGCATGAAAAACTCTCATTGACCCAAATAAGGGCTCAGTGTATGGGCCATATGCTAAGAACGTGGAAATTGCTTTGAGAACATGTTGATTTTCCATAACCCCATCACAACCTCAGTGTGGGTGTCTACTGGTGGATGGTCTCTTGCAAATGGATAAAACTATCACTGGAGTGTTTTTTTTGTCTCTTAATAAAATGAGAGGATTCTTTCATGTTGCCCCTTGGGCTACTCTTAGCTGCCTCTGATTCCTCTGACCAAGGGTATTGAGCACAGTCCTGTGGGATCATTTGGGCTCCCCATCTATCAAGAAGGATCCCAAAATAATGGCAAGTCATTTCTCTTGTACCCAGTCTCTTCATGTTTTCCAGGAAGTACACTAAAGTTTGGGATGAAGCTTTTCCCAAATGCCTGATCAGATAGAGCCCAGGTAATGTAATTCAATGAATAACAATATAGGATTTATTTCACCTCACTTTCACTGTCTGAAAGTTAAGCACCTTATGTGTCAGTTGTGTAAGTCTCTCTATATTGTGAGGGGAAATAGGCACCACCTCAGGGTTGTTCATCCCATCGTTAACTAAGAATAACAGAATGTAGCAAAGACATTTTCATCCGGATGTACAATTATTCAGTTCAGAAATTACTTCAGATACTGCCTTAGAAAAGGCCATAGCAAAGCGGAGTTTTGGTAGCTGAATAGTAATTCTCAATTCAAGGACCTGAAAGATGTTTCTACTCAGTGACAGGCAGCAATAATAGGAGAGGACAGCTCTGATGTGGACAAAGAAATAAGCAATGTACTGAGGATTAAAGGCTTCAGTGAGTAGGGTTTTTTCCTTAAAAAAAAAAAAAAAAATTATGTTCTTAAAATCAGTGTCAAGAGATGTGAAAAAGTTTTTTCCGCTTTTCCATTTCTTTTTTAAAGGTGCCCTAGTTTTGTCTAGTCCTGTGTTTTCTCAAATCCTCTGGTCAGCTGACCTTCTCAGTATGTCAGGACTAAAACGTTTTCACACTTTTATTTGAAAACACTGTTTAAATTTTGTACTCTTATCCTGAGTCTGTCATTAACAGGAGTTTTTTAAAAACAAATTTCACCAATTTCTTAAATTTTGCAAAACCCAGAAATCTATTTAGGCTAATGCTAATGTCACATCCTTTCTTGAAGTACAGGTTCACTACACATCTTATTCCTCTTCACATAATACACTCTATCCAAATTTCAGTTTGAATGGATATATTAATCCTGCTTTAAAAATCTTTGTTATAGCAGGGAGGGTACTGTCTTATTAGGGAGTGCTGAATAATGTCTTGTCTTCTTCTCAAACAATACCCATGTTCTATCTACAATACTGTTGCCTTACATTAAAATAATTCCTTTATAAACAGTTTGCTCTGAGCTTAGGGCAGCTCTAAGCTATACTTCAGCAATGTACTCTGTTTATCTGCTGTTGTGACATCTTGTTTCTAGCTCTATAAGCCTACACCCATGTGTACACAAACGTATGTGCATTTAGGCATCCACATTTACAAAATGTGTCTATGATCTTAGTGCCAAAATATCAGTCCTGGCAAGCTGTTTTGGTTTTCCATAGAAGCTACTCAGCACAGTTGCAACAAGGCAGAGCTCCCCAAATATGTGCTGTTGGAAATCTCTGGCAATACACAGCCAGTATGAGAGGAGAACTAATGCTTTAGAGTCAACCACTCCTATTCTTTTTGATGCACCTGATGACAGGAACGCTTTGTGGTGATCCTCTAGCAGGAGAGCTTGATGGGATGAGGATTACGTTCATCAGGACATGAGCAAAGCCACCACCCCATTTCACATCAAACAATGTCAAATTCCTTATGCTGTGATATTATTTAAATTTTGTTTTTTTACTGACCACAGATTTCAGTTGTCGTACATTTGCACAAAATGAGCGGAGGGGGAACAGAGAATACAGCAGCACATGTGTTTGCACTCCCTTTGTACTGATGCAAATGATGATGCAAAGTGAAAGGCAAGAGCCATTTAGGTACCTTGGGGCAGGTTGTGAGCTTTTGCAGGCAACACTGATTAATTGCTGACATAAACAGCCTGATTAACTTTGTAAGATTCTAATCAGGTCTCATGCCTTTTGTTTGCACAACAGTAAATCAAAGGAAGGTGAAAAGGCAGAAATTAGGTTTGTATGTTTCTATATACACATGCAAAGACACATCCTCACAGCATAGGTAGAAGAGGCAAGTAAGTATCAGAAAGGAAAGCCTCTTGGCTTTCTATACGTTATCAAATGTGTAGACAAACCCATGATTTATTTTCCATATTTTGGATGCAACCAACGTGTGCTGTGCAGCTGTGACATAAAAGTTCTTTTAAAGAGGGCTAATGCTAAAGAAAGATATTACAAATATGTGACCTGTGTTCTGGTTTTCTGAAATATTTTTCTAATTTCATTGCTCCAGGATAGAGCTTTATAACTTAAGCCAGAATTGTTGAAAAATGTTGCTGCTTTGCTACTGCAGGCAAAATCTGTACAGAATAGGATTTATAATATATACAAACTCTCAGACAGTTCCTTTAAACTTACGGAAACTCCTGTAACAGAGTTTTACTGAAGTCCAAAATAAGTGCTGGCTGATGTTTTTGCTGAATCTGTTGAATTCTAAAGCAGGCCTGGGTCTCAGCATGATTTTCCTACTGTCTCCTGAACAAAAACCACCTTATATTCCACCCAGGAGCATAACTTATAAAACATGCACAATAAGATGTATAGAAATCCATCTCTCCCGGCCTAATGAATTTAATCAAAATCAACAGTTGTGTGAGATCAGTTTTGGCAGAACCTTGTGCAGGTGCAGATTTCTATTGTTGTTCAGTCAAACCATCGAACAGGAGCTCTCTTGTGCTTGAATAACCTCTACCTTTCTTTCCGACATTTTAATGAGTGAGCAGAGTATGTTTTAGACACTGTATTGTGCATGATACAAAGCACACTCACCATGACAGACTCTGTAGGATTCACGGAGTGTTTTTTTTCTTAAACTCTTTGAAAGACATTATACAGACTCCAGTCTTACAGCTGTCTTAGCTGTAGCTCTTGAATAACAAGGCTGGTGCCTAAGTAAAGAGGGCGTGAAGTCAGGAGAAAAGTCACAGAATAAGGTGTTTGTCTGGCAACAGATTTATTCCCCCCATGTTGGTGTATCTGTGTCATACCGCACCAGGTGTTGTTTGCACCAGCTGAGGAAGATATTTTCAACCAGGTATCTCCCATTTTTGTTCTTCCCCTTGCCCTCCATCACTGTCAATACTTGCTATCAGCATTTCTTGTTACTGCTATGATATATGCAAGCCCATTTTCCAGGTGCAACAGGTGATATTTTGGTAAAAATGCCTGTGTTTTTCTCCCACTGCATCTTTTCTTTTCTGGGGCCTTTCTCTGCCCAAATGTCCTAAAAAAAATGTCCTGTATTTTCTGTTTAATAATGACATCAGAAAGCACAACACAGCTGTTTTCCTCATGGCAACTTCCATTTTGGGTAGCATGACTCCCTCAACCTAAGGGCAAAGCGTCCATCAGCTGAGAACACCCTGACTTAGGGGGAAGCACAGGGCTGGTGCTGGCAAGCAGACACATGCTGCTTGCAGCTGGGGACAGATCCAGAACCCACTAAAGTGAGTGGAAAGATGGCCATTGACTCTAGTGGTGTCTGGATCAGATCCCTGTGGAAAAATATGCTTTCTGCAAATGGCGTACAGGGAAATTCCATTTATAAAGGGGTCAAAATGAAATGCTTAAATTGTTTCAATCCATGAACAAATGGCATTTTGAGTTATAATGAATTTTGTCTTATAGGCCCCAGACCAGTCAGGCACTTAAGCACCTGTGTATCTTTTAACTGATGAATAAATCTATCAGAGACAGGGTGACCAGGCTGCTGAATCTGGAAAGAAATGCAAGGGGTTTTTCAGTGAAAAATAAAGACGTTTTATTTATTTTACTCAGAGATATATAATACATGTAATTTTGAAGTAGCTCTTGATTAAAAAAATCCTCACATTTTCAGTCATACATTTACTGCCTGCATGCTTAGGAAATTAGCTAGCTTAGTTTTTAATGTGTAACATTATAACTTGATCCTTTACTAGAAATGGCATAAATTTCATCTTTTTTAGCTAATATTCTCCATTCTTTTGCATGTGTCAAATAGTTCTGCAAAACATGGTCTTTAGACGTTACATTTTATAGCATGTCTTGCTTAATAAAAAAGGAAGATAAAATTAAAATACAATCTTATTTTCAGTTGCTCATAGATGGCATCTTATGTACCAAAATCAGTTAATGGCAGCTTTCGTCAGACTTACAGCGTTTTGAGTTTATCTAAGCATGTAATGACCATTTCAGTGCCATATGATAGCTGAAGTTTAAGATTGAAAGATATACCATTTTTATTTAATTTTGTCCCCCAATTGAAAAAGTAAACTTCAAAACTGTTGCTTTGGTTAGTCCAAGTATTTGAACATCCCAGTGGTTGCTGCTATATAAAACCATAGATATATACTTAAATACATTCTGCACTTTCCCTGCCCCAGACAGACATCTGGCCAGTTCCCATCTGCTGACTGTGACCTGAAGCATTTTTCTCTCTCTCATTAGTTTGGGCTTTCGCTGAGGTTCAGTAGCTCACACATGCTGATCCATCAGTTGTTTTTATTGGCAAACAGGTCCATCATTAACGATCAGAAACTATAGCATCTGCTAATTTAAGTGGGAACCACATCCTGTTGTACATTAGGTGTTTAGCAGTGTGGGCATTTATCAAAACAATGAATAAGTGAAATACACATGTGTGTAACATTAAGGATATTTTAGGCTATAAATAACAAATTTCATTTCTCTTCATCTTTAAGCTAACATATGCATTTTACCATAGGGAAAAATCTGTCTAAATCTTTCTGGATAGTTTAACACTGGAAATCTTGGACAACACAATATTTGTCTGTTAAAATCATCTGCATGCCTTTTTATGCTGGGTGGGCTGCCCTTACCATCAAACACAAAAGATTATGAAGGGTTCAAAGATTGCAGAACTGGTGTGGCATATCTCAGTGGCATGCAGCACACATGGGCTTTTTCTTCCAGAAGCCTGGAATTGCAAAGTAATTCAACTCTATTCAGAAATACATTATCGATATTTTAAAGGCAGCAGCAGCACAAATTGCCCTAGACATAACAAGTACCCCTACTGAAAAGGAAGTATTCTTTAGAATTAGGGAATTTCCAGCATGTGGATTTTGAACATTCATCCATGTGCTACCAGTATTTGCTTCTAGATATCAACATCACAATACCAGATTCAGCTTTGTTAGATAACATGGGAATTAATCACAAATCGCTTTGTGGCATACAGTATGCTTTTGTGGCACACAATGATGTGGCACATCACTGAAAGATACACTCAACTCTGTTTTTGAGAATGCTGGTGTTTGTCAGTTAGATCGTCTACTTAATTCTAGAACAGGTGTCATTCAAAGAAAACAATCAACAAGACTTGCAAAAATTCAAGCTTTGAAATAAAACTTTTCCTGAACCATAAGAGCATGAGAAGCTGTATTACATCACAGCCACCTGGGAGGAAGGACAACTGACCCTGGTCCTAGGAAAGTGGCTCTGGGTACCTACATTCCTTTAAGAAGCTCATGTCTCAGGGTGTGATGGACATGTACTGCATGACAACTTCATCAAAAACTGTATGCATTATGAGGAAAGAAGGAAAGAAGTTTAATCAGAGAGAACTTAAGGCCAAGCAGAGGCTGGATAAAAAGCTTATTGAAGTCAATGGGAAGACTCCTGCTGACTTCACTGAAAGGTAGATTGGATCTCAACCTCAGACCTCTGAAACAAATGCAAAATTTGTTTAATTTTGTGCTTTTGAACATAGCTTTATTTTCTAAATGGAGGCCGCAAACAGTTATGTGTCTCTTTTTGTGATCCTCTCTTCTTATGAAGTCATTCCAGCTCTTCTATCAGTAAACTTGTTGTAATATATTTCATGTTTAGTCTTCAAAGAAATGTTAACATTCACAGATAAAAGACTCTGTGCGCTGTCCATGCCACAACTGTCACCAGAAATCCAGGAATGATGACATGAGCGGATGATAAATAACCTTACACAAAAAAACTATTTTTCACAGGAGCCATAAGCAAACCTTTGTTGCTTTCCCTATCTGGGAACCAAGGGATGTCCCCTCCTATGGCAGTGCCTTTTGGCTGACTGAGCAGCGGCTGCAGCTCGCTGACATCAGGTGACAGAGAAAAGATTCTGCCCATGGTCTGATCCTGCCATGGAGACCAGGCGATTTGAGCCAGGACCAAAAGCACTCTGTCCCCTACATCAAAAAGGCAACAGGTCTGCAATGTATAATGGGCAGATTTTCAGCAAAGGCTCAGAAGACAAATGAAGCTTTTATCTGCTTTCCAATAGGAGTTTATGTTAAAGCCACTTAACTGTCTAGAGTGCAGTGCTATGGATTACCTGTTTGTGTGAATCAAGTACATTACCTGATCACATGAGCACCAGGGATAATTTTTCTGTAACTAGCTTTTCTTTGAAGGGATCTTCAGCTACTTCAGTATTCTCACAAAGAAGTGCCCCAAATGAGGCAGGATTAAGAATAAGCAATACTTCACTTTGGCTTGTGGTGCTACAACTTCATTTATTTAGCTTTACTTACTTATTCAGTCACTTATTTGTGTTTATAACAGTGAGATGAAGACTAAACCTTTCGAAGTATGCAGCTCGTATAACCTTTACAGCTCCATGGGTTAAATATTATGCAAAGAAGGGAGTGAGGGTCATAAAATGAAATATATCTTTCTGAACTGTAATTCAAAAGACTGTTGGTAATTTTATAAGAGTTCTCAATTTAAATTGGTAGAGTTAAAGTATTCTTTTACCACACCTTTTTTTTTTTTTTTAAAGCAACATTAATTAGGTCTGCAGAACATTTTAAAATTAAAATAATGATGACAGATGTGTAACTTATTTAAAAACACTTTGAATGATACTCTCTTTTTCAGGAAATTGCACATGAAGAAGAGGTACCAGGGAAGGCTGAACACTGAAATCTGCGTTTTTAAGACCTGGTCAGCTCTGTCCCTGCAGGCTTTGAGCTCACCTCACACACGGTGTTTTCCTGGGGTACCCTCAGAAAATGATCTGCCACTCCCCAACGCTTCAACCCTGCTGGGTACTTTTTCTCCTCTTTGCTGCTGAAAGACACACCAACATGGACTGTCACCATTATGAGCAGGGAGACCTGCTGGGGGTTGAGGGCACAAGGTCTCTCACAACCACCAGTGCCTCACCCCAACTGTTGAAGACTGGCCACCAATATTGTTATCTACCCTCTCCTTGGTAATGTCCAGTAGAGAGCCTTCTGGGATGGTAGCCATGCAACAGTGTGTTGTAGCCCACTATTTTTGCTTTGAATATACCCATTTTCCATTGTTATCCAACTGCCCTAGGGCAGTTATGGGCACTCAGCAGCCTCTGTCTGCCAGAGAGTCCATTTTTCTCTTGCTAGGAGATGCAAGGGGACACAGTTGTTCTCCTGAGAACAAGAGACAAGGTGATGGACAGGAGTGGAACTGTTTAACCCAAAGCCCCGAAGACCTGTGAAAAACATAATGTGAAAGAAGGAATTGCTAGGGTCAAGGTGTCTTTTTCACCACAAAATCAATGGAAAGCAGGAAATATATCCCAAACCTCCAGAATGTGCAAGACAGAGAGTTTGAAGGGAATAGTTTCTGAGGAAGAAAGAGCTCATTTTTATGATCAGGAAGTTTGCTTTCTTTAGTGATAAATTTAAAGTTACTTTATAATGTCCCTTTAAATCTGAAAACTGTCTGCCATCTGAAAAGCAGGTCCAGCACTGTGCCCACTGCCTTGTCCAGACTGAGTGGATTCTTTGTGTATAAGAACCTGTCTTTCTTGGAAAGACATTACAGGTTTTTTTTCTTCCTTGTCGTGCTGTTATAATAAATTAAAAGACTATTTTGACTGCAAGTCAGTATTTCTGTACGTAAAATAAAATAACTTATCACTCATCACTGGTAATAATACACTGCCTAAATACATTCCTTTGTCAAGCCTGTTGGTGATCAGTTTATGCCCTAAAGGATTATACTTATGACTTGAGATAATACAAGTTCAGATGATATTTTTATTCATAACAGTACAATCCACCTTTGAAAGAATCTGAACTACTCGCTCTACTTATATCTTGTGACAATGAGATACCTCTTTAGAGTTAAGTAAAGCCAAACTCCAGATTGATAGGATGCACTGACTGTGACAGTGAGACAGGCAGTAAGACAGATGGAGAGAAGGAAGTCTGTGGATGTGTGTTACACACCCCTTGCTCGCTCTCTGCAGCATAAAATAACACACAACTTCACCACAGTGTGCTGTCCCTATTCTTTTGTAGATTTCTGTACTTTGATTAAAATAAAAAAGCATCAGTCTTATATTCTGCATTTCATTCTTTCTTATTCTCAGATAAGTCTTTCAAAAAAGGAAAGCATACAACTAACTTTTTCTTACTTTTCTTGTAAATATTACTTCTTTGGGATCTTTTTTTTTTCTGAGCATTTTGACTAGTTATTTGGTAGTACCTCATAAACTTAAATAAATGAATAGGAAATCTTTTTGTAAGAGAGTTTCCTGTTGCATTGTGTAATTAAATAGAAAATATTTGTCAGGTTTGTCTAAGCAATGAATTTGCTTCCAAATGCTGATGGTATAAATCAAACTGAAGGAAAACAGATCATGTTTGTCCATTTCACAAGGACAATGAGGGTCTTGTGATGCTATTTTATGCTTGGATTTGGACTTAATTCTCTTAATTTTGTACAGACAGGATGAACAAAACTGAAAAGATCTGAAAAGACTACAGCGTTGCCAATTAAATCTGTAGAAAAACGGAGCTGGTGAGTACAATTTAACCGCACAGTTGGCACTGTGCTGGTACTTCAATATTTCGATTGCCTTTGGCAATGAGATGAGAATAAAATGTATCTCTGAACTAAACATCCAGTATCTTATTCTCAGAAGCATAACTACAGTTGTGTATACACTTTCACATACACAAAAGAAAAAAGGGACTTTGCAGAGCCACATGTCCAGTGTTCTTTGTGAGTCACTCCTGATTTGCACTCAGACGCACATGTGCTGGGTACTCAAGTTTGCAAAAGTAGATGGTGACTTTGGACCCCATTTTGTGAAGATCATTCTCTTAGCATCAAGTTAGTATAGAAAGAGTGAAAATCTACAGACAAAACAAAGATTAGAGATTGAAATGCACCACTTCTCCCGGCAGAAAGAGTCTGCCAGAAAGCATAGTAAATTTAGTCACAGTACAATGCCTATTACTCTCAGCGCATGATTAAAGCTGCTTTCTCTTGGACCACACACACATGTAGTCTGCCCTTCTCTCGGGAGAAATGTCTCCTTCTGCCCATGACCCAGATGAATTATAGTCACAAAGACTTTGAAGATTTACAGAACACACAAAGGGGCAACCTGAAACAATAGTGGTGTTTCCCTGAAATTCATCTCTTCTCAATGAAGGTATTTTCTCAGGAATATGAAAGACATGATTCCAGTTCTCCAAGACAATTCTCAGTATTACAAAGCCATTTCAGGAAGGACTTGGATTTCTCATTGCTCTAAATCCCATGACTTTATAGTCTGGTGCAAAAATCCTCGGGTAAAAGTGTGGGAAGCTGTGGAGTGATAGCCCCTCAGTGGTGTTTTATGGCACAGTGAATTTGGCTCTGTGACATGGCAGAAATTGCCCAGTGTCCCCCACCCTGGCTGCATGCTGCCTGTCCTCTTTCTCCTTGCTGAACAATTATGTCCATCAAGGAATTTGTTTTGTGGGTGATCTTTTTTTCCCTGAGGAGCTACCAACAGATTTTTAAACATGATGCTTTAGATCTGGACTTCTACACAGAAAAATATGTTCACAGAATGTAGTGTGTCCCTACCAGCTAATTCTCTAGGTACTTGAAGTTTTGGCTAGGTCACCCATCTAGGGACCTAGGCTCACCCCATGTTCCACTTCAACCTAAGCTGGAATTTGTCTTCTTTGTGGTGAGGAAGGAGACTGTACCATGATGGCACTGATAGTCAGTTTGTATTTTTCTGCAAAAGCTGCAATCAGATGGAAAGAACTGTAGCACAAAATAGCAGTGGCAAGGACTCCAAGAAGACATTACTGCAGCCTTTCAGTACTTAAAGGGACCTATAAGAAAAATAGGAATAGTCTTTTTTAGCTGAGTCTTTTGCAACAGGACAAGGTAGTGGTTTTAAACTAAAAGAGGGTAGATTTAGACTGGATATAAGGAATAATTTTTTTTACAGTAGAAGTAGTGTAACACAAGAACAGGTTCCCCAGAGTGCTGTTGGAATCTTCCTCCCCTGAAACATTCAAGCTAAGTTGGACAGGGCTCTGAGCAACGTGATCTAGTTTAAGACTAGCTTGCTGAATAGGGTTTGGACAAGATGACCTGGTGTGCATTAAGAAGGGTGTGACCAGCAGTCTGAGGAAGGTTTTCCTCCCCAGCTATTCTGCCCTGGTGGGGACACATCTGAAGTTCTATGTCCAGGTCTGGGTTCCCCAGTTAAAGAGAGACAGGGAAATAATAGAGATAGTCCAATGCAGGACTACAAGGATGATTAAGGGACTGGAATATCTCTCTCATGAGGAAAGGCTGAGAGGCCTTGGGCTGTTTAGCCTGGAGGAATGAAGGCTGAGAGGGGATCTGATCAGTGTTTACAAGTATCTGAATGGTAGGAATCAAGAAGATTGGGCCACTCTCTTTTCAGTGGTGCCCAGCAACAAGACAAGGGGCAACAGGCACAAACTGGAACGCAAGAAGTTGCACCTCAACATGAGGAGAAAATTCTTTACTATGAGGGTGATGAAGCTCTGGAATAGGCTGCCTGGAGAAGTTGTGGAGTCTCCTTCTCTAGAGACTTTCAAAACCTGCTGAATCTAGAGACTTTCGAAACCTGCCCTGGGTGATCCTGCTCTGGCAGGGGGGTGGACTCAATGATCCACAGAGGTCCCTTCCAATCCCTAACATTTTGTGATTATGTCATTCTGTGACCTTTAAAGGTCCCTNTTTTACAGTAGAAGTAGTGTAACACAAGAACAGGTTCCCCAGAGTGCTGTTGGAATCTTCCTCCCCTGAAACATTCAAGCTAAGTTGGACAGGGCTCTGAGCAACGTGATCTAGTTTAAGACTAGCTTGCTGAATAGGGTTTGGACAAGATGACCTGGTGTGCATTAAGAAGGGTGTGACCAGCAGTCTGAGGAAGGTTTTCCTCCCCAGCTATTCTGCCCTGGTGGGGACACATCTGAAGTTCTATGTCCAGGTCTGGGTTCCCCAGTTAAAGAGAGACAGGGAAATAATAGAGATAGTCCAATGCAGGACTACAAGGATGATTAAGGGACTGGAATATCTCTCTCATGAGGAAAGGCTGAGAGGCCTTGGGCTGTTTAGCCTGGAGGAATGAAGGCTGAGAGGGGATCTGATCAGTGTTTACAAGTATCTGAATGGTAGGAATCAAGAAGATTGGGCCACTCTCTTTTCAGTGGTGCCCAGCAACAAGACAAGGGGCAACAGGCACAAACTGGAACGCAAGAAGTTGCACCTCAACATGAGGAGAAAATTCTTTACTATGAGGGTGATGAAGCTCTGGAATAGGCTGCCTGGAGAAGTTGTGGAGTCTCCTTCTCTAGAGACTTTCAAAACCTGCTGAATCTAGAGACTTTCGAAACCTGCCCTGGGTGATCCTGCTCTGGCAGGGGGGTGGACTCAATGATCCACAGAGGTCCCTTCCAATCCCTAACATTTTGTGATTATGTCATTCTGTGACCTTTAAAGGTCCCTTCTAGCCCAAAGCATTTTATGATTCAATGACCTTCACTAGGTTGCACATTTTAAGATGAAGATGGACAGCTCTTCTGAAAGCTCTTTGTACTTAATATTATGACATACAGAGTTGCAGGCTAAAGGCTTTTAATAAATTTAAATAGGTTGATTTTAAATAGCGAATTTTCTTATTTGAGGTGCTTCTGGTACTTTGTGAGTGGATCAAAACCCACCATTTTTAATGTATTACCAATTAAAAAAAAAATAGACAAAGTATTTTGATAGAAGTATTAGCTTTGTGTGGAAAATTTTAGCAATTATTTAGACCCCAAAAGGAAAAGGCCTAAACCTGAAATGATTCTGGATTTTGGTCAAAGACCACAGTATTTTGTTTTAGAGGTGATACCACATTGCTTTTTGTGAGTGTGTGGCTTTTTGTTTTGTTTTGTGGTTTTCTTGGTGGTGGTGGTTTTGTTTGTTTGTTTTTTTTGGTTTTAATTTTGTTTTTCCTAAGATTACCAAACTATTCGTGGAGGAAATAAAATCAAACTCCAATTGGTTCTACAAAAAAGTCTGTCAGCTGGACTTCCCCCTATTTTTTATGTATTTATATATGATTCTTTCTAAATTTTGACACGTGTTTTGATAACAGATCGAAATGAGTCTCTTGAGCATTTCCTAGGCATCACAGGGGAGCAGGGCATATCAGTCAAACCCTTTTGGTCCCGTTATTGTGGGCCATGGGTGGAATACCTGAATGTCATCCCCAGCTCGTGTAATCTAACTAACCCAACTAATATAAACTCTAATTCTGCATCAGAGTTGAGCTTAGTTCTCTACAGAAATATTTTGACAGATTTTAAAGTAAACCAATTAGAATATAGAAACCAATGGAATGAATGAATGCATCATTAAAATGTTCATGCTCTTTATGCTACATGTTGTTATTATTAAAAGTAAAACATAAATAATGTTTAAACATTATAGCTTATTACAGTAAATTAAACTTTTCAGAACTTGAAAAATTCAATTTAAGGATTTCTACAAGATTTATTTTTTAATTTTCATCCATTTAAGTTTGTACCTCTAGCATTTTGATTATAACTATTTTGAGTCTAAAAAAACAATTTAGTAATCAGACTGCATATTTTGTGGAAATGCGTTACCTGAGTTTTAAGAAGGTGTAAATGAATTTATAGGACATGAACAAAAGACTTTAGTGTAGATGAAATCTCCTCACATGCGGCAAACAGAAAACAAGCACTGAAATGATGAACAGTTTCTCAGTGTTACTGCATCACTGGGGTTATGTGGCCACCATGTGGTAATACAGAGGAACGTTAAACTAAATTTTTACTTGCTGAAGCCAATTTTCCTGGAAATGACTCGCAGAAGTGCATACATTCATTTTCTCAAGGACATTCCTTGAATAATTTCCTCTTCAGTTATTGAATTAAGTCAGTAAAAAATTAGATCATTTACATTTTGGCACCTGAATCACGGTACAGGAATGACCCCTGCAATGGGATTTCATCTGTGCCTTCAAGGCAACTTTTTAGGGGAGAAAAATAATTCTTGTGTAATACCCCAGAACATTCATGGCTAAATAGACATACCCAGTACCTGTACCTCAATTCATAGACAGAAAATGATGACATTGAAATGATAAGTAAAAACATATTTGAATTTCAATCATCATATAGTTTAATGGAGAGCTTTTTGACGTCTCTCAGGACTAACAGACAAGCACCAAAGAAGCAATTCTTCTTCTTCAGGTACAGGACCCTACATTTGCCCTTGTTGAACTTCACTAGGTTCCTCTCTACCCAACACTCCAGCCTGTCCAGATCACGCTGGATGGCAGCACAGCCTTATGGTGCGTCAGTCATACCTTCAAGTTTTGTATCATGAGCAAACTTGCTGAGGATACAGCCTGTCCCCTCATCTAAGTCATTGATGAATATGTTGAAAAAGACTGTTCCCAGTACTGACACCTGCGGAACTCTACTGGTTATAGGCCTCCAGTTTGACCCTGCACAACTGATCACAACCTACTGAGCTCTGTCACTCAAACAGCTCTTAATCCACCCCACTGTCCACTTATCTAACCCACATTTCCTGAGTTTCCTTTGGATGAACACAAATAATGACATTAAGGATATATACGGTGTTTTGTTTTTTATATAAATGGTAACTAATATTAATTTCTGGTGACATAGTCATCTTTACTGTTCAGCAACTGGAAACATGGGAAAGAAAGTAAGCATCCTGGAATGATGCAGAAGTTGAAAGGTGAAAGCAGACAGGTTGCCCCTGAAGTGATTGTGTCTGGCCTAGTTCTCCAAGCCACCAGTACCACTAGACATATAGGCAAAATAAATTGATCTGGCCTCAAGCAGGAGAAATTTTTTTCTGGATGTCCAGTTAGAAAAAACAGCATGAAGTCAAATGGAAGTTTGGAAAAATATTCTTGCTGCTCAGAGTTCACACTTCTCTAATGTTATTGCATTAGCCTCCATAAAGATGCTCTAGCCTGTCACAATTTAAAAAAAAAATAAATCTAAAAATTTAACCCAGAGCTGAAATGTTGCAGCTATATCTAGAAACACTAATTTTCTCTTTGACCTCTGAGTACACATGTGTTCTTTTGTACCAGCAAAGTTCCTTCAGGCTGTCAGTGCACTCTGGAACAAGGAGATAACTCTTCTGCTTGAGTTTCCTGTGTTCAGGGATACAGGTCGTTGAAATAGAGTTAATGAAAGGCCAAGGGAGAAAGATTTGTATGTTAAATATCGGTAGATATCACTATGAGACACAATTCTTTCATGTTAATGCTCAGCCAAGTTTGGCTTGTTGCTTTGTGATATGTCCCCCTCCTAAAAACCTACCCTAAAATTTTCCTACCATGCTCCCAGCACACATTTTGGGGTATTTTTGACATGTAAGACTTTTATTTATTAATTTAATTTTTGTATCTTGTAGGTAATTTTACTAAACCCAGTTGCTTAATCTGTGCAGCACTGATTGCATAGGTTGTCTTGAATGACTAAAACTTTCAAATAAAAACACTCAGGATACTAGGTCTAGAAAGGGTTGCTCCCAGGCAAATTCTTATTTTCGTCTGATAAGTCCTTTCTGAGTGTCAACAAATGACAGAACCCTCATCCGATGAAGATTATAGGAATGTGCTTAATGCTGTTTCATTCAGCAAGACGCATAAAAATATCTGAAAAAATGAATGTGCTTAAATATGTGCTTATGTGTTTTGCTGACTCAGCCTCTTTATACCTAAATTTCAACTATATCAAAGGGGACAATAATACTTTATGCTTATTCTCATTTTCTCTTCCCTACTTAGTATTTAAGTCCTTTGGCACTCGAAAGATCTTTCTCTGTATTTTGGAGCGGAACAGCAATGAGCTACCTTATTCATTGCCCGTAGACACTAATGTGATACAGTGCTCAAAATCTTATACACATAGATGTACATCTCATTTAACTTTTATATACTTGTCTGTTTAACCCAATTTTATGTGTGGGGTATTTCCCACAATCTCGGGTTGTGCTTTTTAATCAAACCTTGAGAGATGTGCTTGCCAATAAATGGATCTACGTAAACAGAGTTTATAACACCTTTGACTAACATCTTTTGCACATTTTGTTGAAAATTATTAATGTGTTTAAAACGTTAACAGTAAGCCTTTTTATGATTAGGTGATACATTGCCTATTAAGCCTTCTCTTAGTCTCAGAGTAGTTGCTAGTTCTGCATTCATTTTTCTAATAATAGAATAGAAAATAGAAGTTATAAACATAGGAATATTTATGACTCGGTCTCTGATTTTGTACAAAGCAGCTTCCAAATACAGTGATATGATCAGGTCTTTCATGGTCTTCCTACATCAGAAATAATGCATTTTGAAAATCCTAAACTTAAAATCATAATCTATGATCCATCCTCTCTGCTCCCGCATCTGCTAGTGCTGGGCTAATCACAAACTCCATTCCCTTCTTAAACTGTTTTGCACCTCCCATTATCACCTGCGGTTCAGCAGATTCAATAGTTCTGCAGGCTATATGACTTCTGGAAGTTATATTCCTGGTTTTATCGTCGTTGCACTGAAAACACTTCATGTGATCGCGGATTCTGTTTTGCCTTGTGAAGCAGATGGTGCTCTGCTTCCACCAGAGAGCACTATCACACTGCTTGCTGTATACATGTGCTACTGTACAGCTTTGAAGATTAAGCTTAAAAAGTGAAATATTCGTCACCTTTGCTTGTAAAACATGCTATTACAGTTTTGCTTGTATGGGTTTTGTTATTTATAGGTAGATATTTCATGGGTTACTTCAGTTACATGGTGTGGAACCAGACAGACAATGCAATTGTCTAATTGCTAATCTGTGGCTTTTTGTGCTGTAGAACTAACTTCCACTGATGTGTAACAGCTGAATGGCAAACGCGAATGGAAAAAGGCAGTCTTCAGGTTAGTTTTTATATTAATAGAGCTCTCTTGTGAAACCTCATCTGCTGCACACATTTAAAGATATTTTCAACCATTTCACAAGCCTTCCAGCTGACTTTTGCTTTCAACTTCCAGTTGACAACTAAGCCTATTGAGTATTGACCTCAGCTTTTCTACACATGACACTGCATTCCTCACTGCTTCTTATACCACTTTCACTAGAGGTGACCTAACCAGTAACATAACTGCATCAGATCCTCAGGCCAGGGAAGAAATAAGGCATCTTTGTTTTCATATTTTCTTCACAATTTACATGCTTTCATACATCAGTTTGGTTGGATAGCAAAATATAATGAAATGTAGCTTGTCACTGGAAGGAAGCTTTTGTAGAGAGGACTCCCTTTAGCAGAAGGATCCCCCAAAAGAGCTAAGGTCCCTATACAGTAACATCCCCCAAAAAGCCCTGCTGTGCCAGAAGCTCCATCAGACAGGGCAAGATCACTGAGCATATTCTGCAGACAGAAGCCCAAAGTAGAATGTCACAGCAGGGTTTCAGGTTTCTCAAGTCTCCTCATCAATGCAGGAGACTTGCAGGTCTGTAAAAGCAGCTTGGGTACTCAGGTTCAGACTTAACACTTTCCTCAGCTTTCTCCTTCCCTTTCAGCTCCTCACTACCCCAAGCTGAGGCTGGGATCCACTCTGCAATCCAGTACTCTTCTGCCATGCTCAGTTCAGTGCTGCAAGATGAGGTTATACACATTGATAAGAGAACATGAGGGAGAAGATATAGGGCAGTAGAACTGATGCTTTCACAGAAGACTATTTTCAGAGCTCTTGAGAAAACCCTGTTGTTTTCAGTTGTAAATAAATGAACACCACCCAGAAACCTGACACTGAAGATTAGGTTTCTTCACCTGAAAAAAAGAAAAAAAAAAAAACCAAAACACGATTTAGCTGACTGACATATTTTTAACAGAAAAAAATGCATGCATTGTCTGTAAACCTCTTTTCATTACAATTGCAAAAATTTTGCAGTTTAAACTTACGTATCTCTTAGATAGATCTACTTTAGCCATTAGGGGTTCCTTTTCTGTGTTTCTCTGATGATGATGAGTCTATGTGTTTATATTCTCAGTCTGACTATTACACTTCCACTGATGCTATGCTGTTCTCATTCATGACTCCTATCAGGACAGATCGAACATTTGGGATAGGCATTAGTGGTCCATGCCTACTCTTGTTCAGGTCTCAGATAATTTTAAAAGCTCATACTTAGCACATTGGGAGAAGACTATTGCTGCCTTTGGAGATCTTAAGACATGATTGTAGTCATGTGTAACACAAATAAAACTCTTCCTGGATCAATGGGTAAGAGACACCTGCAGAATTCTTAGCTAATAAAGGTTGCTTATTCAGCAGCCATTAAAGTGCCTGAGACAAACGAAAAGCAACTGCTACATTTATTTTTTCATTTTCTTGATAATTTGTCTCAGTGGAAGTGCTCAGGGTAGCTGACTATAAGGAAAAAGTTTTCTGTGCTCAGGACCACATTTAACCAGAAGTACCCATAATAGCTTGCTTTCAAATGACTTATTTACTAAATGTGAGGAATTTGAATATGAAAGTAGTAGGAACACTTAACTGCCACTAGTAGTTCTGAAGTTCTGAAGCAAACATATGCATTCTTTCAATTTTGTGAGTGTTTCAGTTTTACATAATAAAAGCCATGGGCAATACTTCATCTGCTTAGGTCAGCATGATTAGGAAAGCAGTGAAGCTTTATCAACAAAAGGAATAACTTGTTAAAATGAACACAACTATATGACTGGGTCAGGTCAGGACCCCCTATCTTTGTCCCTTTTCAGACTTCTTTTCAAAATTAAGGACTTGCTAAGTGAAACTACATGGGTTCACAGATCTTTTGCAAGCCAATAAAAATCAGTGATTTTGTCTTAAAGTAGGGAGAAGTGATTTCAGGGGAACCTCACTCTAAGTATCCTGTTTTATTTGAACTTAAAACTCAGATGGCACAGAAAAACTTTAAAAACAAATTGAAAATCAGAAGGTGAAAACAAATCCAATGAGTTTCAATCAGTTCAGAATAACAAATCAGACTGAACATGCTTTCAGAGCTGGGCTTGAAACCAGATTTACAAAACTATCTGTGGAAAATGTACTTATAAGTAAAGGGCAAAAGGTTAATACATACTCTTCTACAACATATTTAGGGGTTTTTACCTCAAATTCCTTTCTCATGTAGCCTAGAAAAAAATTGAGTGGGTGGGTTTTTTGGGGGTGGGGAGAAGGGAGAAACACAAGAATGGAAGATGAACTACAATTCTCATTGTCTTTTTTTTATCTAAAATGTCTGAACTGTTCCAGTATTTTGACTCAGATTACCAACACTTTTTTGAGTTTTTTTGGAACATACTATTTTGTTCTTTCAAGTCCTGTCTTGTGACAGATGTACCAAATGTCATAGGAAAGAAATCCGTGCTTTCCAACCTTTAAATAGATATCATCTCTGTTCTGTCCCCCATGCTGTCCACTGAGCCTGTGCTCCCGTCTGTGACAATGACATTAAAAGCATCCCAGGACTCAAAAAAAAATGTGTTATAATTTTCAGATGAAGTAGTTGCTAGGGAAGTGGTCCTGGAATTGAGAAGCTTTGATAGGTAAATATCTTTTCATAGTCCTGGCAAGTTAAATGCTATCAAGACACAAGACAAAACAGTTACATAAGAAGCAATGCAGTATTCACAAACTCACAGAATAACTGGTGATGGAAGACAGCTCTGGAGATCATATAGTACAACCCTCCGCTCATAGAAGGATAACCTAGAGTAGGTTGCTCAGGACCGCATTTAGTCAGGTTTTGAATAGGTCCAAAAATGGAAACTCCACAACATCTCTGGACAGTCTGTTCCACTGTTGGACCACTCTTACAGTAGACATTTTTTTTTCTTACATTTAGACAGAATTTAATGTGTTTCACTTTGTACCTATAGCCTCTTTTCCTGTCAGTGGACACTACTGAGAAGAATCTGTCTGTGTCTTCTTTAATCCCTCTCCCCCATCAGATATTTGTACATCTGTCCAAAAGCTGAGCTGCATGAATGCTCCCATAAATTCTCTGTTGCATAAAGGATGATTCTCCTCTTTGTTTTTTTGCCAGTCTACCCTTCCTAAAAGCCAGTATTCATTCATTGCCACACTCAGCTGTGTGAGCTATTCCACCTCATTTCTCTGATCCCACTGAAATTGCCATTCCGCAACTTCACATAGATGTCTAACTCCTCCTGTTTACTACCTGTGCTATGTGTGTTTGAATACGGGCACTTCAAAGTTTCACCCACTTGTGCTGTTTTCACAGAACATGCATGGTAACTGCACTCACCATGTTGTTCTTTCAACATTTTCTTTATTTATGTGCATACACTTGAGGTGGTTCCCCTTCAATCCTGTACTGACTGCTAGGTCTCTCCTGGCCCTATCACCTGGCAGCCTTTGTTTGTCATGCCACGAACCACTCATTCATTTGATTGCTGTTTTTCCTTCCCAATATTCCTAGTTTAAAGCTCTCCTTGCAAAGTTGACCAGCCTGTTGGCAAAGATGATTTTGTTCCACTTTTTCATGTGGGTCCCATATATATTCCAAGCATTCCTCAGGCTTCAGAGGATCCTATGGTCATATAAAATTCCTCTTGTTGATACTAGCTGTTGTTGACATCAGTTGTTAGCCTGCAAAACCTGTCTACTCTTTGGGAGTACATTTCATAGGATATTTTCTTGCCTTCCTTGTGCAGACTATTTCAATAGCCCTTTCACAGTAGGGCTATTTCACACTAGGGCTTTTCTCCCTAGTTCTATCTGTTATGGATAGTCACAGACAATAACAAATCTACATCTACATTAACTTACTTTCAGCCAGGAAGACATTTCATTTACTCATTTACTCTTTATTTCAATTGCTAGGTCTGATAAAGTGTCCTGTTACGTTTGATACAATCAAGACCTGAATGATAGTGAATCAATAAAAGCTACTTTCCCTCTTGTCTCCAGATACATTTAGTACATTTCTTCCCTATGCATTCCTGAAAGAAGCTTCATTTTCTCTTCCTCAGGAACATACCCTCCTCCCAAACTGAAATTCTAGTTATCATTTGCACCCTGCATCCTCACAGAATTTTTCATTTATTTCTGGTTTATGGGTTTCTGCTGGTCTATATAACACAATGAAGAAACATAACCTCCATGGAAGTCATACATCTATTAAGATAAAGAAAAGAAAACTTCTATCAGGTTACTCGGGAGGTTTTTCCTACTTGAAAAAACTACAAGGCCTCTTTTTCACTGAGGATAAACCGATTTTTTGATAATTGGCCTTAATTTACTTTCCTGAAACCTAGTAGTTCTGTTGCTATTCCTTTGTTCTCTTGCAGACAAAACCGGATTTCCCACAGAAATATCTACTATGGAGTCGATCAGTACATAGTACTGTCTTGAGTGTACTTCTGTGAATCTGAACCATTGCACAACAGAAAACTGGGACATACCTTGTTTTCTCTTTTTCTCCTCTCCACCTTCTTGAACTCAGGGAAATCTTTGGCTATCAGGCTGGTGAAAATATTGGGCAGGAAACATTCTTACAGTAAGATGCAATCGGCCTCACTGAAGTAAATAGTATATATAAAAAAAAAATAGTTTTCAAAACAGTTACTAAGAAGTTTCATGAGAGCAGGAAAATTCATGAAACCATTTTCATTTAGCTTCCACTGCTACTTCTTTCCTGTAAGTACAAGTGCAAAAACATTCTACCACAAATAGCATGGAAAAAAAAAAAGAGGGAAATTCGTCACATGGTCTTTATGTCCACCTCAGGTGTCTTTGCTGTTCATCTCTGGATACAAACAGAAACACTAGGGAAACTGTTTTCTCCGATAAGGAAACTCATTTTGATGGCAAACAAGAAATCACTGTGCAGCATGAGGCTTTTCAAAGTACCAGATGTCTATGGTGAGTTTGTAAATTATGGAAAAGTAACAAGAACACTGAATGGCAGTTGGTAAGCAGCAATTAAAGCTGGCATACTGATTACAGGAAGAGAAGGTTTTCTGGGTGCCAGATATGTTCTGTGGTTACCTGTGCAGTGTCAAGGCAAAAAAGAGTTGGAAAAACTATGGCTTCACTTCATAAATGAAGTAGTAAAAAAAAAAAAAAACCAAACTAATTCCTAAGAATTTTATATAATTACTTTAAAATTGTAGAAGAAAATCTTAATGGGCTTTCACTTATCCAGGTTTTCTTCTTTTGCAATTGCTTTAGGTGAATTTAAACTTCAGCAGATTTTATAGGACAGTGGTTGTTCAAATATATGATGAATAACAGGCAAATCAGCAGACTAAAACTCTTACCTTTCCCAGTACTGCATCAGATATAACCTCTTTTATTAACAGAGTGAGGCAAAAAAGGGAAGAATTTACTAGAGTTTATCGCATTAACTCAATATTGGAAGTTGTCTAAACTCAGGTTTGGGAATGAAGAAGATATTAAAAAATTGTGTCTGCTTTCTTTTTTTTTGTTTGTTTTGTCTTTCATCTTTCTGTTCATGTGTTCCAATCGGGGTGGGGAGAGATAAAATGAAGCAGGCTTCCTCCAGAAGTGAGCAACCACTGTGATTGTCACAGCTTGTTTTGGACTCTACAAATTGCCATCTTGCTTTTCCTTGAAAAAATGAAGTAATGGGGAAACATCTGCTTCTTGAAGACAACATTTTGTGTAGCTCCAACTTAGGGAGTTGCACACAGATCTCAGTTCATTATCAGCTGTACAGATGGGGAGAAAAGTAAAAGAATTTCTGTTGGAACAAACAGGTTAATCTGAGTACTATGTTTCCTTCTTCTACCCATGTTTCCACAAGATTTAAAGGCTAATAAATTAGGAGATGGGGTACTCCCAGTTTTATTGAAGTTCAATATTTAGTTTAATTCAGCTGTCATTTCTACACTGGGCTTTTTCTTCTTCTCCCCTGTTCATGCAGTTTCAGCTTTAAGTGAGCTTGAAAGCCTCAGATAAGAGATTGATGCAGTCTCTTTACAGTACACTTACAGTATTTTTAATAATGCAACCAGATTGTGTAATACCTGCACTCTTCTAGCAGTACGAAAAACAACCAGCAAAAGTGATGAAGGAACTACATTAAGTTGCTGAAAAAAGTTCCTCCAAAGCTTAATTAGTCACAGCTTTGTTTGTGCTCTGAAACATGAATGTCCATACACCATGTACATATAAACTGCTGGCCATGGACACTTAAAGTCAGTCATTCTCCCCCTACTTCTCCACTCTGACTAGATCCTGTCACTAACATAATTAATAAAATCTGATAGATTTATCGGTACCCTCCCAACTACACTTGTGCAATAATGTGTGACTACTAAATGCTTTTGACACTCTGGTGAACAGTGTTAAAGTGGTGACAGAAAACTTAAAGAAGTGAAGTGCCAGATACATATTGAAGGATGAGTTCCATGACACCAAGGTAGTTAATCTGAGGAGAGAGGCAGATAACACAGACCATCCCCTTATGGCATATAGCCTCCCTTTCTCTCATAAATACATCAGTATATATGTGTGCAAATGTAAATAGATGTCTTTTCTTACCCTTGCTTCTCTTTCTTATTTTTGTCACTGTTTGTTTTACACTAACTTAAACTGGAAAATTAATTTCGATTTTTTTTTCTGCTAATAACATCCTGCTTTTCTAAGGTAAAAAACCAAAACAGAATGACCTGTTTTCTTAAAAATCAGAAATGGGGACATGGATATTTAGGAAGGAGGGTCTTTAGGCTGGCATGTGGCTGCGTGAAATTGGAAAAACTCACATCCAGCACGTTGTGTGGAGGGCTTTTGGACCTTCAGCTGTCAAGAACCTCATCTCATGTTTCATGATAGGAAATGCTAGCACCACTAAGCATACCGATGCATGTCAGCACCTTGCTTGAAGTTTCTTGGTGCAATCAGAAGGAAATCCTTGCTTTTGAATATAAAGTGTAAGAATAAATGTGGCAAAATGAAAATATTTCCTGTTATAGGCTTTGCCTTACAAGCACAGAACACACCTATCACTTTATTTCTTTTCCTCTCCTCCCGAAGAGAAAGGTGGGTGCTGTAAAGCTCTTGCAGACAAAATTAATCTCACAGAACTCATAGATTAAGGTTTTCTGAGGCAGAAGAGGACTCTGCCTGAGAATTTCTACTAGGGTCAAATTAAGGATGTAAAGAAGACCCCATCCTTCATGGCCACCCCTTAGCTTTGCTGGTTCTCCAGCTGCATTTCTACAAACCCGTTGAAGTGAAAGCAGGTGGAAGGCTACAGGGAATTGTCAGGTCTGGACTGTGGCAGCATGCTGGGCTTACATCTCTAGGCTAAGATTTAAAGATAGCCCTTATGACTTTTTAACATACTCTGGGGGCTACCTGTCAGAGATCAAGGATTTGCAGTTAGCTTCCTGATGGCTGGTCTTCCCTCTTCATTTCATCTAAGCTCTCCAGTGGAAAGTTAGCTTTTATGTTTATAGATGAATCTAGACAAATCTCTCTTGGAGTTTTAGTAATCAAAGGCTTCATTTACAAAACCATCTTAGAGAAAGTTTTCTTATGTTACACTATTCTTTTAGTTTCAATGGAGAAGGAGAGTCAACTACAATAATTACACTTTAATTGCTTTGAAGAGTGACCAGAGCTGTAACATTGACTTTACAGATTTTATCATATCTCTGACAGGAACTTTGGCCTCTCATGCTTATTCCTCCTCTTAACACCTAATCATATCTGTGTTGTAACTGCAGGTGGTGCTGGAGGACACATACTAACTCTAGCTAGTCACAAATGAGTGAAACTGCAAGTGAGGAACCCAGAGAAGAAAACCTCCTCTATTTCATAGATATTAAATTTTCATCAGAAAAAAATGAAGAATGTTGTGTCACCACTCTCCCTGCTCCTAGCTGTGTGGTAAATACCACAGAAAATAATAAGAGCAATTGTATTTTATATTTAATTTTCAAAGCCAGGATAAACTCAAGAAATAGATTGAGATTTTTTTTATTATTATTATTACCTAAACATACTGATTGGCATTGTTATAATGGTGAATCAAGTCACACAGTAAAACTACACCCTTAGTCAGTTTTTCATATATCCGTACCACTGCTTGAAATATTACATGATGTGGAATGGTAGCAAAAGAAAACGATTTCGAGAAGCACAGTGTTGTGATGATGTGAGAGTTGTCAGAAATAATTATATTATTTATTTCCAACACATGTTAAAAATACTGTGGGTTAAGATGTGTTTAGTTACTACAGAGCCTTTCAACCTTTACTATTCACTATTCATGAATAGAGATAAAGATAAAAACTCCAGTTCTTCACTTTGAATTGTTGAACACCCATGGATTTGCAGGGCCATCACAAGCTGCCATCCAGCTGCATACAGTTCACCCTTCCAGGGTGGACAAACACCATGGTAGCACAGAGTCATAATTGTTTGGAGCCTGTCGAGCTTCACATTGAACTCTGAATTTCATTTTGTGACTTTCTCAGTCCCTTGACTTTATTTGAACATAATTTTTCTGTTTCTAATTGACTTCATATTTAATGGCAAAATTTAAAAGAAATGAGGGAGATTGGGCTGTGCTATTATCATACCACTGTATCAGAGGCCCTTTCAGGCACTTTATTACATCAGCAGAGCTGCTGAGATCTCATGGTGTCATTAAGCACAAAGTGTATGAAGCTGTGTCATGATATTATGAAACTATCTTATTTAATTAAAATCTTTAAACTGCAACATCGTCATTTCCAGACATGACAACTCAAACACAATAGAAATTAATTTACAAAACTTTTGCAGATCTTCAGCAAAACTGAAAAAAACATAGGGAACCAGAAAGATATTTATCTCCATTTGCAGCCTAGTTCTTTCTAGAAAAAGAGGACTGTCTTTCTATGGACTTCTTGGCTTGTGAGAAGCCATTTGACATTTGCAAGCATCTCTTATTTTCTGTTTGACATTTTCAGGCATCCCTTTTTTTTTTTTTTGTGATGGGCAATCACAGATGAGACAGAATACTTACTGCTGACCTGAAAATGTAAGGTTGTACTGTCAAAATATGAAGTGTTTTTCTGAGCCAGTCTCCTTGGGTATGAATTAATGAACCTGTGGTCTTTCTCATTCATTTATTTGCAAAGTCCAGGAGAAGTTATACAAACTTTACATAAAGTGCCTTTGCACTGGACAGTTTCCAAAGAAAATCAGAACCTTTCAAAACATAATGGATACAGGCATCTTGCAAGAATTAGGATTATTTAGTCTAAAGAAGAAAAGACTAAAAGAGAAGAGACATAACAATTTTTAAGTATGTAAATGCTTGCTGAAAAAAGGAATGAAATAAAACTGTTCTTTTTGTCAACTGTGGATAGGACAACAAGCAATAGGCTTAAACTTTGACAAAAGAGTTTTAAGTTAAACATTAGGAAAAGCTTTCTAACAACAAAGAAAGGGAAGCAATGGACAAGATTCCCTGAGGAAGAGAAGCCCCTATTCATAGATGATTTTTGAATGGCTTGATCAAATGTCTCCCAGGGATGGTTAATGTTTAACTGTTCTCCTTGATCACTGAGATGATTAGATATCCCTACATGTCCTTTCTAGCTGCATTTTCTCTGATTCTATAGAGAAGAACAAAGTAATTATTTTAGTAAACTTAATCGGTTCACTGGATGAAGATATCTATGATATCAGAATCATCAAGCTGGAACAGATGTGCAGTTGCATGAAACTTTTTTCTGCTCTTGTTCCCTTTATGTTCTGGTGGCTTTCCACCAGCGAATTCAAATATTCTTAAAATATTTTTGATACCCTGGTTCATTAATCTACTTTTTATTCATTCATTTCCCAGCCAAAGTGCAATTTAAAAAGAATGGATATTTTTCATGGTACATTGTTAGTGTCTCCTAGCAACACAACATCCTCTCAAAATGACCCTGATCATCTCCACAAAATTCCCAGTATCTCTGGAATTACACTGAATATTCCAGGAAAAAAGCCCAAGTTACTTCCTCATTCTCTCCACTAACTCAAATCTTCTAGAAACATAAAGTTTAAATCATATAAAGAATAAAAATGTAGATTGCTGATCCCTTGATAAAATCAAAGTTATGGAAGTACTCCTATCCACAAACTGAAAATTTTACTTGATTAGGCTATGTGTCAAGCACCCATCACACCAAACAGGAATGTTCACAAACCGTAGGGACCTATGAAAAATGGAACTGAAATTAAGGATTAGAGCCTAAAGATTAAAGTCTCATGGTAAATCATACAGTGAGATATATAGAGCTGTTCCCAGACAAGACCTGGTGAGCTGGTTCTCCAGCCACAGGCCACAGCAACATTCATTGTTAATTCAGTGGTCTTTGCAGTCCAGAGCTCCTCTCCGAGCTGTACTTTAGGGGTGTGCCCTTTTAAGGAATGAGTACAAGTGCAAAGTCGGTCTGATGATGCAGACATCTGTAAGGGCATCTAATGGACTAAAGGGCGGTAAACAGTTTGCCTCCTAAAGCTGTCAGTAACTGCCAGGCTTCCCTTTATTTCTGTTCAGTGTCACATTTGGAGCTGCCACTCTTTGAGGCCAAGAAATCTGAAGAAAGTAGAGGACACCAGTTGAGACACTGGATGAGGTTGATTAGGAGCAGAACTGCTACTGATGTCTGTGAAAAGGTTGGCTCACTGCGAGGTGTAGTACTAGGATGAGAATTTATTCCTGCTGTTCTCCAAAGATTGTCGCCGAAGAAAGAGGGTTTGAACTGGGAGCAGGACTGACAGCTCCTTTGAAGTCTTTGAGGCCTCCGTTTCTTTCTCCTGTGATGCCTCTCATCAAGAAAAGGCAGGCAGCATGGTCACCATTGGAAGGGGAAATTACCAGGGACCACAGGATGGAACCTTGCCTGCACATCAGTTGAAGGCACACTGTATGCACAAGTTATACTGTCTGTGGATCATGTGTTTTGTGCTACAGAGGCCTGTGAGTAGGCAGAGTCTTGAGGGATGCAGGGATTTGGCATTCACCCTGAGAGCTGGCTAGTGTCTCATCTGTAAAACAGTCTAAAATTATCTTTTCTTGGGTTTTAGAAAAGGATTACAGGAGGTAAGGATGAGCTTCTTGAGGAAGAGGAGTTGGGAAACTAAATTTACAACCGGCAGCACTTGGGAGGCCTGGGAGTTTTTCTATGTTAACGTTGAATTTTTGGCAATAACTGCAGCCAAAAAATGACAAGAGAAATATATGCAGCAAAATTTGCATGGATAGGCAAATAGATGCAACTTTGAAGAATTAGGCAAAGTTTTTACATCTGGAATTTTATCTGTTGTTTTCCAACCTTATTGGTTGGCTGACCATATGACACCTGTGGCCAGAGTTCTGGAGAATTTTGTTAAGATCTGAATAATTTATGAATGTGATGACTGCAAACCTGCCTTCCCTGTCACACTGCTGATGAAGAACAGAGCTGTTTGTAGCCATCACACCTATTGCATGGCATTAAAACATACCAATAATTTGGACCAAGAAAAGTTTATTAAAACTGAACAAGTATGTTTCACTTATCAGTGTTGGAAGTCTCTTGCAAGTGTAAAGAAAACTGTCATAACTCAGTAGACAGATATAGGAAGTCAGAATAACTCATGTGCTTCCCTTGCCCTGAGGCTCTCTCTTTCTTTTCCAATTAACTTCACAATTTAAGCATTTTTAATGCCTGAAGTACACTTCAGCATATTCCACAGGCATACACTGGGTACTGGGATTCAACCTATCCTGTGGATTGTGAGGCAAATACATTCATAAGTAATTAATTTTCTGAAGTTCTTTCTGCATATGCTGTTTTTTACAGTTTGTTGCTATGACAAACAAATTGTACTTACAGTAATACTACATTACTAATATTTAGGTGCCCATGGTTCCTCTTGTAATTTAATTTTTGACAACATCTGCTTTATATACATCCTTGTAGAGGTTTCCTTCACATCTGTGTGATCGTATAGCATTTTACTGCAGTGAAATCTCTCTTTATTTCAGCTTCATAGTTAGAGTAAATCTTAGATAAGCTGAAGTAGATGATTTATTTTTTCCTATCAGCATGTTCCTTAATACTGTTAAAGCAGAGTGTCTGATATAAATTTGTAAGTTTGCTGTTGATTTATTTAGTTTTAAGAGAAAATTGCCACTGTATGAGTGCCAGCCTTGCATCAAGCCCTGCCACATAGTCCTCAGTTTGTATTGTACACTGTTAATATAATTCTTCAGAGTGTTTCTGCTTGTAAGCAGGTCTGAGAAGTCTGTACTACAGTAAATTAGTTCCTTGGGTTGCCTGTGTTACCCTGGTGGCTTCATCAGCATAGGGAGAACACAAAGGAGGACTGAGGACACCTTGCCTTCTCTCCTTGCAAGTTCCATGTTTTACCTCCTGGACTGTAGCAGAGTATCAAGCACTGCATTACAAACATTGTTTAAACTGTGATGAGGTTTACTGCTAGGCAGGGAATCCTCCTCAGGGGCTTTTTTGCACTTCTTGAGAAATCCCCAATTCACACAGTGTTATCTGAGCTCCCTGATCAGGAACTTAATTTGAAATTAAATCAAAGATGTCAGACAGACATACTGGAATCAAAAACTTTCTCCTACTTTATCTGAATGACAGGAGAATTTAAGGGTTTGGATAAAAAAGAATAAAAGTACTCTTCTTTCAGAGTTTTTTTTCCCGTTTTTCACATTTTTGTTTGTTTCTCTTGTTTGTTTAATTGTGGAGGCTTTTCCCCTTAAGTATTCTCTGTGCAAATTCATATAAGGAGTCAAAGAAAAAGACCTTTTAAATCATCCAATCCATCCTGTTTCAGAGGGCAAACCTGGCACTATACCACCAGGAGACAGTGCCTATCACTCAGTGAAAGGCAAAGCATCAGAGTAGCAACCCCCAGGCAGTCTTTGCTTCTGGAGTCAGAGGGCAGCTGTTATACAGGGCAGGGAAGGGCAGACTGCTCACCCTCACAGCCTCTGCTTCATCTCTGAGTGGGAATCTTCAGGCTTCACTGTGCAGAGAGTCACTGATGCTGCTTGCTGTGCTTTTCAGTCATGATTATTGTCTTCTGTAAGGCAGAACATAGATTTTTAGTTCTCTACTTCTTTCCCAAAGAACTGAAGTAGAATGAGAAACTTCCTTTTAACACACTCAGGTGATGGTCCAAGCTCCATACCTGTTTACAGCTCCCTTGTTCCAAGGGAATAACAAGAATTTAATTGTTAAACTTGACAGAAGCCTTACCCTCACCTTCCATCACCCACATCATGAAGGAATTGTCATTTCTGAGGGGTTTTGAAGAAGCTGTCACAAACTGTTAAGTAAATGTGAAGTTTTCCTTGTGCATATGTGCACCCAATAGTGTCTCTGTTTTATTTCCTAAATGCTCACACGTAAGTGTCATACAAGTCATGTCCTTCCCCAGCTCCTGCCCAACACACAAACAAATACCATGTCAGTAGGACTTGTCCACTGAGACTGTAATCCCAGACATCTCTTCAGGCTAATCTTCATTTAATGCTTCTCAGTTACATATCTGCCTCTGAATTTTCTGGTGCAGAAACCTCCAACAACTTTTTTTTTTTAATCTTTTTCAGTCTCTTCTTGATTCTACGGAGCTGATGGAAGAGAACCCACTTGACTTTCTCTGCAAGGATGGGGGCATGGAGAAAGGAAGAAGAAATAGGAATTTCATAAAGTAATCATTTATTTTAAATCCAATTATAAGAACTGTGGTTGCATCTCCCACTGCTGTTACTTCTGTAGCATTTATGCTGTGGCTATGTAAATGGATTCATGTCTGGCAAAAAACCCCACAAATTTTTCTGGTCATTAAAAAGTTGCAGGATCTCTTCTTTGTTGTGATCGAGCTTATTATCTTTACTGTGTCATGTGTAAATGTATGTATGTGTTACATAAAGCCTAGCTGCAGCAACATGAGTGTCATAAATATAGTGCTTGGAACTTTTTGAGAATTGGTTTAGGAATAATATATTTTATATGTCAGAGAATCTACTGATAACAGTGAGACTCAACTTACATGCAATGAACTAAGAAGTCAAATTAGTACCTTCCTTAAATCATGAGAAAGTGTGTATCATGATTCTTCCAGATGGAGTTTTAATGAGACAAGCACATTAATTTGAGTAGCAGAGGTTGCTACCACTTAAAGCAATTAGCAGCCTCCTCACAATGATCACATATTATTCCTGAAATTGAACCACAATTGTATCTTGATTTCAGCCAGCCTGTGATAAGACTATTCCACAATTATGGTATACTTTTAACCTCATTTTGAACTGCTTTCTAATTCTAGAACAACTTCTAAGAACGCAGTAACATTTTGACAATGGTACATATTCCCAAGGCTGAGAGTTACCCGAAGGTAATGAAACGTAAAGGTCAACTTTCTGCCTCACACTGAATTTAAATTTCATCAATAACCAGTTATAACATTTAGTTTTTGGTTTTTTGTTTGGTTTTTTTTCTGGCTAATTCCAAGTCTTATAAGACACTGTTACCTTAGCCAGAAGTATTTTGCCAAACATCAAAGATAGCATTTCCAGAAGGTAAGCAAGGGTTTTCCAATTGCTTTGGGAATAACACCTGTCATTCAAATTCAGCATTCATCAGAAAAGGAAAGTATAGTATCAAGTGCTCTGTGTGTGGCTGCACTCTGCAGTTTGTTGTTCTCTGGAGCAGAAAGAAGCTAATTCCTGGCTCACCGAGCAGTTTGTGGGCACTCACTTAAGATGAGTTTGCTCTGTAATAAGGCACTGATTATAAACCAATTTACAAACCCTAAATGGCAGGTTTTATCTCATGTAGCTTTATGTGATCCTGATTACATGATCCTTCCTGAGCAGGAAGGGAAAATCCCTAAATACCCTTTCTTGTCCAAGAACTCCAGACAAGAGAGTAGCCTGTGAGGAAGTTGTGCTCAGGTCCCTTCTGTCAGAGAGGAAGAAAGATAAATGAGCAGATGTGATGCAGAGTTTATTAGCTTCTGTTCAAGTCTCAACACAGTTGTTTAGCTTGTCACTTTTTAGAGGCATCTCTGAAAAAAAACAAGCCATATCATAAAGTAGGAGAAAGTTTGTAATGAAAATAGTGTACAGAAATATATGTGAATTATGTCTGTAAATGTGCTCTCAACTTCAGAATGAAATGACTAGAGAAAGAGGATCAAGAAAGCTTTGTGTATTAAGTTTCAAGCAAAGGTGTAGGCAGGAATGAAGCTGCTTAAGAGTCTCTCATCAGATAACAGTCACTTTAGTTTCCTATACTACACACTCTTACTTCAGAACTGAAGTGTCAAAAGCTGCTAGAACAGCTAGTGGAGCAAGCAGCGGTTAGGGGAACCTATCAGAGTGAGGACTGCATCAGAAAGGGGAGAAATAACTAAAGGAAAAAGACTAAGCCAGCTGATCATCTTGAACTAGACCTTGTTATGCTATGAGATGTTAAAGTCTTCATCAGACAACAAAGGCTACTACGGGACAGAGAAACTTCTCCCTGAGGAAACATGTGAATCATTATTTGTGTAGATAAACTTGGTGAGTATCTGGGTTACCAGCTTGGGCCAACCCACCACAGAGAACGTAAAAAGTTAACTCAGATTGGCAGTGTAATTACTGGATGGATGAAGTCTGGGTGACTTGCACCCAAAATATGATGAATGAAAACTATTCAAACCATAAGCAGTTTAGAAGCTTCGATGTGATGAAAATTAACCAGTGGTAACTTTCATTACCGTGCTCTGCTAGGGATGCAAGGGAAATAGCTAATCAGATTGCAAATATCTTCAAAATAGAAGTAGGTGACCCAAAAATGGAAATTATAACCTTACAAACCTTGATGGTTCAATTAAAAGAAAGACAGGCTCAGCCAGACTATTGATCATTAGGAGCTGAAAGTGGAAACACATTTTTTGCCTGCAGATGGATTTTTAGCTATGAAAAAAAATGGTATCAAATTTAAGGTCCAACTCTTGACATGAAGATGAGGATAGAAGGAATGTGTTGACACTCTAGACCTTCAAAAAGCTTTTTAATGGGATTTTTCATGCATTGTATAATACTTTCAGTTTTCAACCTTTCCCAAATAGGTTAATGAAAGGGTTCTCATACAGGTTACATTGCATATAACTGTTCATTATATGCCTTGGAGTCTTTCTTCTTCTGGAAAAATGAATGATGTCAGATATGAATGATTCTACAGGGTATCAAGCATGTGTAGTACTACATAAAGCAAAACTCAGTTCTGCTAAATTAGCAGGAAAAAAAAAAAAAAAAAAGAAAAAAAGAAAAATCCGACTCAGAGAAACAACAACAGAAACATGCAACCACTAAACCCCAAGAGGATTGAAAGTAGAGGCACAAATACATTATGCTTGGGATATACAGAAATTTCAGTAAATTTCAAGAACAATGATAGAGAAGTATAAGAAATATATAAATGACAAATAATGCTTTTTAAAACTACAGAGCTAACCCAGATTTTCCCTAAACTAAGAACTGTTTTCTGGAAGTCTCATGTAAAGATTGCCCTTGAGGTCTGGCTTTTGCATGGGCAACAGTCCATTCCTATCTCTAGGCCAGCCTCATCTGCCAAAAATAAGACTGCCTAATCCAAGGCCTCAGACCAGACTGGCTCTTTAGAGGACAGAACAACACTGAGAGAGCCTAAACTATGTATTATCCACTGAACTTCAGTTATCAATTGCTCTAAGAGAATCAAGACAGAATGAGGAATCAGTAGATGAAGTCGGTCACTGGAAAGCGAGCATTTCTCCATAAATATTCTCTAATCTACTCAGCAGGAAGTATTAGATGAGAAAACTTTGATATGTTGTCTGGATCTTAGAAAGATCTGGACCTATGATGTTCTATATCACAGCTCAGGTCTTCAGTATTAAAGCTAAAAGTAGACATATCACCTCACAGGAATAGTTATCCTCAATTAAAAAGTCACTACAAGTGGACAACCCTAATCTGTTCATGGAAGTGCTGTATTCATACCAGCTACAGTTTATGGGTAACAGTTTGAAGAAGCAAAATTCAAGGATTTATATCTTTAGAATAAAGACCATAATCATAAAATGTTGGCATATAGTTAGAAGTCCTGGTACCCTCTGTATTTCTGGCTATTTAAAATGCAGGAAAAAAAGAAGTTTCTTTATTAAAAATATGAAAACAAAAATTTCTTTTATACTGGGAGGTGAAATGGAGTTTTCTAACTTGATTTATCTCAGTCATTTGTTTTGTGATATCCAGTGGGAAAGGCATTAAAGCAGACCTGCTCTTTATTTTCCTTTGAATCCATTTTCATTCCATACAATTTCTTCTAGCTCCATTTAAGATTCAAAGGATCCCCTTGGTACTGCCAAGGATTTAGAAAATATAATGTTCCCAGAGACAATTTTTATTCAAGTAGTTGCAAAATTACTGCCTCTCCATGGATTTTCACAAAGACTGTTTTCAATACAACTAATCTACAGCATCTGACCTGAACAGCCCAAGCAATATCAGGGAAAACATTCTTTTCTTATCAAGCTTCAAGAGCTTTTAGAGCTGACAGCAAATATGCAACTGTTTCCTCTATCGCTCTCAGAGATTTCAGGAAACAAATCTGTTCAGTTTGTATTCATACATAAATACAAATCTGATACCAAATCACCCAGAATATGAATTAGCAGAATGACCTGAGTACAGTTACTAGGAAAGGCACCCCGGGAAAACAAAATGCGTTCTGGAAAGTGTCTTACACTTTTTTACATCTACTTTTGGAAAATCATCTTTGAAACTTTATCAAAATATTTTTAAATGTCACACTCCTAAAGGCAACATATATCTGACAGAGGAAGTTAGGTATAGAAACAAAAAGCAATAAGAGAGAAAGTATTATTGCCTAAAAGACGTTGTATAATGATTATATTTGGTTATAAAAAGTTATACCTGTACTTCCTTCTTAGTACAAATTAGTCTCTTGATCAGACTGTGAGAACTAACAAAGGGAAAATGGAAATGGTTAAGAGAAAAAAAAAGTGCCTGACTTAATAACTTACATAAGGAGAAAAAAATAATAGCCATATCTTTTGCTAAGCTGTGTATTTATTTGCAGTTAATTTGCTTAAGTAAGGATGTTTTGATGGGTCAAGGGATAAGGTTTTTATTAGATATGGCCAAGTAAGTAGAAGAGTAATTTAAATATAGTGAAGTGTCTTTAATTATACTGTACTGTGTGCATTAAATTTGTTCCTACAGCAGTTTTATTATTTTAAAACCTATTCATTCAAGAAGATTTCAATGTAAATGAAAAATTGTTATGAAAGTCCTCAGAAAATTGGACTTAATGAATAATACTTATTCTTTCTAAAGGTGTCTGGAATGATCCTGTCCCATCTTAGTCTGCTATGAAGGGTGCCAAGATTGCCTGACAAGAATAATGTCCACCATGAAAAAGAACAATGACCAAAGTCATGCCTATCTTTCCATTGCATAGGATTTGACTATGAGCCAACTACTTTATCCCATAAATACGACAGCCCAAGTGAGCCTTCTTTCAGCTCTCTGGTATTGCAGCAGGCTGTGGCCCAGTATCTTGCCCAGAGATGGGATACCTCTCTGGGCAGATTTTCTGGAGGTACCGATGACTGTCCACTCTCAAGTGCTGGAGCAAAGTGATTAATTCACTTCAGTTTGTTACAAGTGCAGGATAAAGTCTCAGACATAGGTTAACCTCCACATCTCTGTGTGTGTCTGTGTGTCTGATTTAACCTTTGTATTCATGTGTATGTGTTTGTGTATACAATTTAATCTCTATTTCTATCTTTCTGTGTGTGTATCTGTGTGTACAGTTTGATGTGGGAAACTCAGTTGTGTATCTCATGTGAATTTTGCCATTCTTGAATCTTTAACTAAGTTGCTATGCCAGTTATGGAACATTTTGAACACTGACAACTGACAATAGTTAAGTGTTGTTAAAAATGAAGCCATTTAATTCTGTGACTTACTACAACAATACTATCAAATTTTAAATTACTGTTATGTAGGATCCCCTTATTCCCTGCACCCCTACCCTGAGACATAAACTGTTGAAAGTCTGAGGCACAGCCACTGCTGTGATGTAACCTGCTTACTTCTACACTCATCAGTGAATAAGTGCCTTACATAACTAAGATAATAATCTTACAGTCACTTTTCCTAATAGATAATACTTCTTAAACTTCCTACTGTTTTTGTCTGTTTCTTCCAGACTTCTCTTCTATTTGTTATTATCCATTAAGTAAGGTGCCCGAACCAGGCAGACTACCACCACCTGCATCCTCACCACAACCAAACAGAGCAGAATAATTACCTCCAAAGTCTTGCATATGACACTACTATTAATACTTCCCAGAATTAGGTTTTCTTTTCTGGCAAGTGTATCTAATCATTGACTCCTATTTGGTCTGACTCATCACTGAGTCATGTTCAATTAGCTTTTCCAGTCAGAGTGATTTCAAGCAACCTAATCAAAAGGAAGGTCTAGCTCCTTCAAGAAAAAGCCTGTTCTAAAAAGGAAAAAAGAAAGGGGAATGGACAGACAAACTAGTTGATGATTTCAGAATAATTTATTAGTTTGCCATACTATTATTGAAGAAAAAACATGACATTTGCCACTGAGAAGTGGATTTTATGAAGGGTTTTTAATCTGTAAACCATCAAATCTTGGGTCACACAGACTGCTTCTGAAAGGTTTTCAAACTGTAGCTAAAGAAAGAAGCCTGTCATCATCAGTAAGGCTAACTTCACTGCAAGGATGTGCATCTTCTCAGGCAACATGTATTGTCTATCAATTAAATATTTTTGAATCTTTTATTTTGAGTAAATTGCTGAGTATGTTTATTAGGTGATTCACATATTCTAGATACTGTCACTCAAATTTTTATACTGTCTTTTTAAGGTAATTTAATACACATGGACAAATTTTCAAAGGCAACAATCAAGTCGGCTGAGCTGTAGTGAATAGCATCTCAATATATATGTAATATATGTATTTAAAGAAGATTAATAGTGTATTTACCAACTTTCATTTGCAGGCACAGAGTTTTATAGATACTGGAGGTACAGGCAGAGGCCCAAATTGTTTAAACTCTAGTTAAGCTGCTAACTATTGTAAATGGTTATCTACTCCTTTACTACAGTCACACTTGTCATTCTGCAGTAGTATTTATGGAAGGTAGATGAAGAAAAGGAGAAGACTGTCTACACAAATGAATAAATAACAACCCTGAAATTGTAGAGGTTAAAATGCAGAAAAGTGTCAAGACAATCAATATCTAATTAACACCACTACAATACATATAGTGTAAGAGAAGCTTCTGATATGTATTAGCTGCCAATACAACTTTAGCTGTTCGGTTAGGATAAACACTTCACCTAAAGAACCTAGGCTAAATAAGAAGTGAATAGTGTGAAAATGAAGATGAAAAGCAGATTAAAGTGGGGACAAATCTTGTGTTTCCAACTCTAGAAAGACAGGTGGATTACTTTTGAGAGAGACTGAGGAGAGTACAAGGAGAGAGAACTTGCAGGCAAAAGCCAGGGTTTCTCCGGTCTAAATTATGCCTTCAAATTCTAGGCTTTCTTGCTGAGCAGATTAATTTACAAAATGGAACTGAAAGGGCAGCAAGAAATAGATATTTAATGAAGAAATGCTATTTTGTAAAGATTTGTTGAGTCTGTTATTGGCTTGTGTTGTTTTCTAGAATGCTTGCATTAAGCTTTGTCTATTACCCACTACATATCACTAGATACAAGTTACTTAATTATAAGTATTACTATTATTTCATTATTGAAAAATATACCTGCAGTGGGCTGATATATATCACCACTTGGCAAATTGAAAGGAAAATGCAGTTTTACACAATATGCTATCACAGCTAATTGATATACAAAATACACTTCCGAAAATAACTGAAGTTAATGGAAATATTGCCAATTATTTCATTGGTCAGTGGAGAAGTCACACACAAAATAGCTAGCAAAACAGGAAAATGTATATGGTTATTCTCTTACAACTACATATGATGTTTCAGGCGTTTATTCTGTAGCACCTAAAGATTTGGTAAACCAGTGCTCCAAAGTCTGGATGCATTCCAGAGACCCAGAAGTAAACTAGGGGTTTTTTTTGCTTTGTAGAAGGTCAGGTTTGTACACTGCTCTGAATCTTAACAACAGAAAACATTTTTTTTTTCCCAAGTCTGTCTTTGAATTAAGGCTGAATATAGACACATTCCTATCTGTTACTGAGGTGGTTACTTTTACAGTAATAAACTTGCACCTGTCTTCATTTTGTGAGCACAGATTTCCATCCATGTATAAAGATGCACATGATTTTTTATGCACTCCAAAGAAGATCATTCCTTCAGAATTTTCTCATTTTTCTCACACAGAAAGGGTAATAAGATGATATGCAAACCAGGCACATACAAGGTAAGGTATTTAAAAAATATAATGAGGGAAAAAAAAAAAGCTTTTTGAAACTAGAATTTCATTTTGGAATTTCCACTAGGGGTTACATAATCTATCTTGTCTTCACATGTTGTGGAGCAGTCCTGTACTCTTGCAGTTTCAAGTTCAGTGCTTGGACAATGTGATGACATTAATCTTCCAATTATCTTAAGGCAATGAACATACATATTTATTTTTATTTTTTCAGAAGAGTCTCTCTTTCCACTTTTCAACATTTTTAACCTTTGGAATATTCCCGTTGCCTGCTGCTCTTTCTGCTATTTATTTGTTGCTGACAGTAACTTTTATGTATCTTAGATGAATTTTGGCTGGGTCATTTTCTGAACTTTTTATTCTTTTTTTTAAATTGTTTTTTCCTCAATGACAGAAAAAAATTATTTGGGGTGTTCCCTCCTTAATGGGAGTTCATCTCTCTGATTATGCCATCTCCTTCCTATTATGAGTCAGGGACTAAAGAGAATTGAATAGAAAAAAGTCAAACTTAACAGCATTAGTCCTTTAGTCCTTGGCTCAAATATTCAGATAAATCACTCTGTAACATCCTCAGCTGCTGCTGCAGTCTTTTGCCACACCTTTTAACGACGGTTAGAAATGTCAGCTAGGAGCTTCCAGAAGAGTGAGAAAAATGTATCTATGTCATCATCTGTACTTTTGGCAAAATGTAAAGCAAAAGGAACATGCAATTTACATTGGAATATGTAACCAAGCAGATAATTCACAAGCAATAACTCATTAGATTAATTCAGCTCTTGCGGAACATTGAAAAGCACAAGCTGATTGTGGTATCTTTCATTGTTCACATTTTGGAAAGATAATATATATTATTACGCAGATACATTTTAGCAGCACTGCTTATTTCATGATTTATCAAACTGCTCACACAAAGGCACTTTTGTTCTACCAAGAGAATTAGTGCTACAGGATTTTCAGAATAAATCTTAGAGTTAAAAAAAAAATATGGGTATTTTTTGGTTTATCTATGTCTTTCAAACCCACTTTTCCACTAGTATGCACCACAGATGCTTAAGTTTAGAAAACATTTTTTTCTGCATGCAGATGAATTCACTGGTGCAAAGCAACAAGGACCCATTTAATTCATGTTATTTCCTCTCTTGCGTGCATTGTAAACTTACTGGTAATACACATCAGTAAACTAGGCCAGCTTCTGCAAATGAACCTGGGAGGAATAAAAAAAATATCAAATAGTAGCATCTTATTATCACAGACCTTTGAAAGAAAATAATCTTTTAAGTAACTTGTGCAGTTTAAGACTGCTTATTTATAAATTTTTTAATGACTTGAATCAGCTTTGCTTAAAAAAATTCCCTCCACTTTTTAATAGCAGAGCTACAGGAAGATGCCAGCACTGATTGACTAGAAATGTTTATAGTCAAGTCCAGCATGATCTGTTACTGCACTAGTCACAGGATGTAGCAGGCAATAGACTCAAGCAGTAAATAAAAGTTCAAAACCCTGCTGGGGAAATGAGCCCTTACTCAGAATAGCTCACTCTCATTATTGTCCACTGTCCACAAAATTGTCCACTCTCAGTAGAGTCCTAGTAGTTTTATAATCTCTTTATTTATCTCACCAGGAAAGTTTTAAGGCTGTTGAAAAAGTGTCATTTAAAAAAACCCACCACAATTGTGTATTGGACCTTTTATTTTATTTTGTCTATTTTATGCAAAATGGTGTTCCAAAGTTTAAGAGTTTTAGCCTAGATGTAAAGAATTGTGAATATAACTGAAGAATTCTATAGACTGACCAGAAAGAATCTATCTCCTATGGGGAAAAAAGCATTTAATGAATCTTCACTTGCCTAGAACGGGTGTCCTCCTTCACCCCTCCTTGAAGTTCATCAGTGCCTGTCCCCTGTCAGTAACTTGAGTCTTATTTTTTTCTTCTGTATTTCTCCAACATTATTTAACTTCCTTTTAGCATGTTCCTGGTAAAACATACAAGATAAAATTTAAATTTTTTTGCTCCGGTCAGTAGCTTAGGAAAGGAGATGTATATGAATAGCCTGACAATCATAGTAATTATTATGACACCGTATGTTATTAAATATATATGTTCACCCTATGTAATTCGTCAGTTGTAAAGAGATATAGATAACCTTTTCAAGTATTAAACATGCTGACACTAAATGGATAACCAAAGAATTAGTGTACATATAGCTGTTAGTTGAGAGATGTGATTCCTCATCACACATTTTCTTAAATTGCGAGTTGTAAGTTGAGAGCAAAGGTTATTCTTTTTATTTACAGATTTTACATTCCCTGTTTAGAATTGTTTTGGCCTAGAGTGCTTATTTATGATAGCGATAATGCTATTGCCTAGATCTGAGGCAACTGTTTGGTTTCTTTAGGCAAGAGACCCAGAGTTTTTTATTTCCACTTAATGGTGAGCATCATATTCCAGAAAGCATAGAGAGGAGAACACTTCATAAGTGAATACTCACATACATGAAAGAGTGACATGTTTTTAAAAAGTGCCATGTAGTCTATGAACTCTTATAAAATAGAAAACTTTTTTTCCGAAGTGAAGACTACAAATATTTCAGTAAAACTGCAAAATGCTTTTAATTTTCATGTTGAATTAGCATTAGCATTCCATGTCCTATAAAAGAGACTAATGGCCTCTTGAACACTCTAGTAATTTGAGTCCATTAGTGTAATAGGCAGGGATTAAAAGCAGAAACAAAGAGATAATTAACCATGAAAGTTAAACACATCTGTTCATATTCAATCATTAAAATGACAAATAATTAATCACTGAAAAACATAGATCTTAGTATAAGAAGCTTCAATATAAAATCATCTCAATATAATGTTCTATCAAACTTACATATTGCTCATAAAAGGAATTTTATAGCAGCTTCCTTCTTAGATGCTGAACAAAAGTCCTAGTTTCACCTGGCGGATACCACGAAGAAACCACACTCATCTGCAATGCTCCCATCATTGCTTCTGAGATAAACCCACAAATTCAAAACAGTCCATTACCCTGATGCACCCCTCTACTGAATTTGAAAAAGTAGGGAAAAGCTGATCCATGTGTACAGTCCCTGAAGTAACAAGCTGTTTGGTTGCCACATAAGACACTGATGTTCTTCTGATGTGGAGAAGACTATTCCACTGTCCTAACCTCTGGGATTAACAGCTCCTAAACTAATCCATGCATCTTGATAGAAACAGACCACCCCATCTTCCATGAAGCCCCAAACCCTTCACAGGAATGTATCACAAAAAAAAATAGACTTAGTTTTGCTATCCCTTGCGGACTGTGTACTCAGTGCTTATCATTTCCTCTTGGGACTATATATAAATTGATGATGTTGTAGAAAACAATAAATGGAAATTTTTGTAAAAAAAAAAAGAGGTTTTGTGCTTAATCCCAAAACTGAAATCAATGCTCCAAAAGGGAAAAATAATAAAATGCTTTATCAGTCCCTTGATAAAGCTTGTCCCTAGTGCTTCTTTTATCCAAACTTTTGTTCCAGTATGTGTCACAGCAATTTGTACTGAGATCCAAGCAACATAGAATCATAGAATAATCCAGGCTGGAAAAGACCAAGATCATTGAGTCCAACCAATAACCTTATTGCTATGTCCACTGCTAAACCATATCACCTACATCACTTCTAAACTTGGCCAGGTATGGCGATTTAACCAATTCTCTGGGTAGCCTTTTCCAAAGTTTGACAGAGCTTTCAGTGAAAAAATTCTTCCCAATACCCAACCTAAACTTCCCCTGGTACAAAATAAAGCCATTTCCTCTTGTCCTGTCAGTTGTTACTAAGAAGAAGAGACTGGCATCCATATCTGTACAACCTCCCTATAGGTAGTTGTAGTGATCAGGATGGTCTCCCCTCAACCTCCTTTTCTTCATACTAAATAACCCTAGTTGCTGCAGACTCTTGTTCTCTAGGGTCTTCACCAGGTTAGTTACCCTTCTCTGGACACATTGCAGCAACCTGATGTCTTTTTTATACTGAGGTACCCAAAACTGAATACAGTAATCAAGGTGCAGCCTCACCAGTGCTGAATATGCACAATATGCAATTCAAAACAATCACTTCCCCAGTCCTGCTGGCCTTGCTATTCCTGACAGAAGCCAGGATGATATTGGCCTTCTTGGCCACCTGGGCATACTGCTTGCTCATATTCAGCTGATTGTCAATCAGTACCCCCAGATCCTTTTCTGCCAGGCAGCTTTCCAGCCACTTCTAGCATCATCCACAGAAACGGTTCTTTTATAGTTTACAGTTTCTCAGTTATTAGACAGTCAGTCCTGTGTCTGCTCCTCTTTCCCTTCAGTCTACCCCCTGGGGCTATTGTCAGTGGTCTTCCTTCATCCAAGGTGGATTACCTTGCTCTCACTGAAATTGACATATATCCTGGCTCTGTAATCTAGGAGGAATCTGTATTTAGCAAGATAAATCCTTTACTAAATAATTACTAAACAACTAATACCTAAAAAAAAAACCAACAACCAATTAGTACATACTAGCAATGGTTGTTTCTATTTCTTTTCATTGTACATCTGTAACTGAACATCCGTCTCCCACTCCTTGAGAGTTTTAGTGAGTTTAATCTTTTGTTATAAATAGAAAAGACCACTATGCTGGAAGAGATACATTAAGAATACAAGACTGTAAAGACTATTAAAATCCCATATAAACCAAATATTTTGAGAAGTTCTTAATGTAATTTTAGTCCATAACCACATTAGGAAGACACTAAACTTGAGATGCAGGTTTAATAAAAATTTCTGGAGTGTAGAATTCTCTTGTGTGTATCATTCCCTCCCCTTTACATGCCAGTGATATTTGGGGTCTCTGTTTTAGAAGGGTGCAGTCACATTCATTAAAATTAGTCTGAATAGCAGATTTATTTTTTCTAATTTTAATTCTGAAGTGCTTTTCCCATTGTGTCAATCACTTTGCAAATGGTAAATCGAAATAAAAACCATTTACTGTACTTAGCTTAAAATAGTCACTCCTCAATTCCTAACATCTGACCAGCTGTACTTCTCAGTCCTGAGTGCATTAAACACAGCTGATCACTCAGGCAGCAGCCGCCTGAGAACTTGAACCTTTACAAAGCTCATTATGACTTCAAGGATCAGCAGTCTCTTGTATGTTTTTCTCATCACTCTTTTCTACCTATCTCTGGTCACTCTTGCTCCCAGATACACTTTCCTGCACAGAATCTCTTGTTCCTGGAAACAAAAAGCATCTGAAATCTTATTAGATTATGTTTACATGAATTTTCCAGTCCAGTAATGCATATCTAAGTAACTTGGATAATTCAGCCAAGTGTCCATACTACAATTTAAAGTAAAACAAACCTAAAATTGTTTTGAAGAGTTATCTATTATTAGACAGATATGAAACTGAATGAAATAACATAGGAAGCCATAAAAAATGTAAATCTCCACTGTTTCTATATTGTATTTCTGCTCTTTCTAGCCTCAGGAAATTTTGTAGTAGTGTGATGTAGGCGGAAAGGACCAGATCTGTATTCCTGTCTATCATCTCTTTAAAGAATGTCAGTAACTCAGAAAAGAGCAAGCAGATGAAATCACAGCACATGAACATCTTTTGGGAACTGGTTCACCTATTCAATTGTTTTTTTTCCTTTAAAATGTAAATCCACCAGGCCTTCTCCCAATGAGGAAGGCACTTTTTATGATTCATTATTTTAAAAGATCTATCCCTTTATAAATTAACCTATATGGTGTTATGGATGATGGGGTTCAAAAAGATCTTGGTCATTTTTAGATCATATGTGCTTAACAAAGTGTCTAAGTAGCTGGACTAACATGTCGTAGAAAAAAGCAAGGGACAAATGATCTTTTATCAGCACTTGCATTTCCAGTAAAACAACAACATTTGAAATTTGTAATGGGTAAAAAATATCTGAAATTTCATCAAAAGAACTGACAAATAAGTTTTTCCCACAAATGTGGAATTCTTACAGCTCTGTAGACAAAAGCCATTGTTGACAGCACTGTTGAACATGATCTTGTTTGCAAGACAAGGAGGTAGGTCTAAGTGCAAAAGGAAAATGTTCATGCCCTATGCCTTCACTAAATGGGGTGGATTTATATTAAATCAATGTCCCAATTAAAATTAAGAGAAAGACTACATCAGCAAAATTATTTGAAGCAGTATTTGTTCAGACTAGTCTAAAATTCTTCACTCTTGGGGGTTGCAATACACAAGGAAGTCTCCTGGGCATGCTAATTATTTTAAATGAAAGAAACGCAGGTGCTGGCCTTTTGAAATAATTGATCTTTCAAAAAGTGACACGTGTATCCAAAATGTGTGTCAGGTTGGCAGTTTGTAGCATCTACTCTCGATGCCTAATACCAGGATTTTCTCTGGAGCTTGGAGAAACTCATCACGTTTACAAACAAATTATAAAGACAACGTCTCTAGCTCACTGAAAATGTAATGGAGAAGCTAAATTAGAACGATGGACTTTCTATATGCTAAATTAAAGCAGAAAACCAAAGCTAAAAAAAACCCATTATATATACATATATATAGACACACACATGCATATATGAATGTGGACAAAAAAATACATTAAGAGATATGTATCTGTACTTGTAAATTAGTGACATTTACTGACATCTGTATTTATTGCCTCCTACAAGTAATAAGGCAGCATCTGGTTTGTATTTTTCAAGTCTATTCAAAAATACCTTCTTTCTCACATATATGCCACTTCAATACACAAGAATAAAAGTATAGAATCAGCAAAAAAATTCCTACAGAGTTTGTTTGTAAAAACGAAGTTCCCATATCCAAAACAGCTGACCTGACAGCACTAGGAGGTGGTGAGAAACTTTTCAGCACTACATATTTTACCAACACTGTGGACATATACGTATACATATTTTTAGTAATTTCAAAGATTTCAATTATATTTTCCACAAATAAATATTTCTTATTGAAAACAAATGTACAAGAGTTACATACAGAGGCATGTTCCTCAACTTTATTAATATTAATAGTTCAAAAAAAAATATTTTTTACCAATAGTTTTTGTAGAAAATTTGAATTTTTTCTTTTAAAATGCAAGCTAGAGACAAACCTATTAAAGATGTCAACAAATTCTAATCCACAACACTCCTGAATTAATCTTTCGAGAAAGAATAACAAGACATAATATATGTGATGTGTAAATGAGTAGTGGATACTGGAAAAAGTATCATTAAACTATCATTCACAGAGAAAACTCAGAATTCTGAAACCAAACTCCTCTAAATTTAAATTTAAGTGCAACTTTTCCATTTTCAAAGACTTTTTAAAAAATATTTGTAGCAATTCAGTTGAAACATTTTGCACTACTGGTACTCTCTACTCTGAGAGGGATGCCCTGCCATTTCTGACCAGGGCAATTAACTTCAAACTGTAATTGACATCCACCAAATATTCTTAAGAAAGGAAAGGCTTATTTGATCAATCTGAACTGCCAATGGGCAGTGGCCTTTCACACACTCCACATTAGCCCTCACAGTTTTGTCAGGCTGTATCAGCAGTATTGTACTTTTGCAGGATCCAAGCAAAGCCACAGACAGCATATAACACCATTTTCACAGCATCATTTATATATATAATTTTAAATAGAATTACTCTCTGAGATAAAATACAGTAAACTTCTTTGGCTAAAGTCATATATTACTGGTGGTTTTTCCTTACAACCCTTCACAGACGTTCAATCTCAAAGCTTAATACACAAAACAAATATGATGGATACCTCAAAGTCCGAATGTAAAACACATTTGGAATTTTGTTTTTTTTTTTAATTTTTTNTGGATATTTTTCTAGAATCTATCTGTTAGAATATGGAAAATATTAAATTTCCCAGTGTTTCTTATCTAGTAAAGTTATTTCTTTATTGAAGAATTTTTTTAGGCTGCATCCCATCTACAGTGGTTCCTTCTAAAGAGCTCAAATGATGTGGTGTGATCAAGCTGGAAAAATTGTCCCTTGGGGTTGTTGGAAAAACCTATGCATGTGGATGGANTTTTTAATTTTTTTCTTAAAGTCCTCCATTTTGTGTTTATGGTACTGCAGGTTTCATGCATACATTTCTTGTTTTTATGATAAGTTTGTTAATTAAAATATTTAAAATATTTGTCTAAACATTAATCCTTAAGAAAGCCCTGGAATTCCTTTTTATGATGCCATCATCTGCTGTCTCACTTGAGTCAGGTTCTTACACTTTTACTTTTCTCCTATGTCTTTCCTTCCTTCCTTCCTTCCTTCCTTCCTTCCTTCCTTCCTTCCTTCCTTCCCTCCTTCCCTCC
>VWZY01009339.1:1009866-1025095 GCA_013399075.1 Chloroceryle aenea
TACTTCTGTGGGTGTCTGTCTAGCTGAATTTCAGCTGAATACATTTAATTTTGATTCTATTTAGATGTATTTTCAATTAAGGAGTATCCTGTCTGAAGATTTTAAAGGGTCTTTTCTTGCTTGCTTGAATTGACACTAGGAAATCAAATGATGAAAATTAAATTGTCAGTGATATGTATGAAGACTGAAGCAATCATACTGGAAAGCTGTGGCATCTGTAATAATTCTGCTGCTCAAAAAAAGCCCCACAGCATTTCTTTTAGAATTTAAGTCCTTTTAAGTGATGTTGTACTTCATCCCTCCTCAGACAGTGATTTATTATCTTAGGAGACATCCTTCAGATAACCGTGCTTTCTTCTACTGTAGAAGCAGCATCTTTCCAGACCATATGTTCCACACTTGGCCTTCATTTCTCTAACTCAAGGGTAGAGACAGTGTCTCCTTGGAAATCATTAGTCTTTATCCATTTTTCATCATGCAAATACTTTCAAGAATAAACCAAAATGGATAATTTAAATGCAGTCTGATTAAATAGGACATTGTGTTTCTCTCCAAATGGACATTACATTTCAGTAACATAGACAATAAAAATACAATTTCTAAATAATTCCTAAATGTCAACTATCCTTTGGAAAACTAATGAGAAATTTAATTGTTCAAGGCCAGCTTCGACAAAACATAAGGAAAAATGGCTCTATAGGATGCAGTTTCTGAATTATATTGCAATCAATTATTTAAGATATTAAAATACATTAAAAAAAATATTAGGCAGATGGCAAAATACATGAGTTTTACTCTGAGATTTGAAAGAAACTATTGTGCCGAGTCTGAAACTCCTCAGAGTACAAAATTCAGGAAATAAATATAGTCGTTCATAAATTTCTTTTTAGATATCTTGGTCATTTATCTTTTGGCTCTGTCTTCCGTCCATCCACATATTGCTTCCCAGCACCCTAATATGCAATAGCAGAGGCCTCCCTAGTTTCACAATGACAGCATGAAGGAGCTATTTCATGACATGACAAGGCAGCATATGTGAAGAGCTGGAAACAGAGCCTCAGTAGTGTCACTGGGACTTCTCTGATATAAATTTTCTTAAAGACAAGTCATTTAATTGCCTAAAAGACTAGCAAGTGATCTAACAGGGGGATATGCAGACATCAACTAAACTTGGACCTCCTTGGCATGTCAGCTTTGCCATTTATATCAGTTCAGCTATAACTGACTCTAAACAGGAGTTTGCAAGTTTTGGTCTAAATCTCATACCTGTGCTGAAGTCTTCCAGCTTTTAAAGAATATGCTCAGCTACTTGAAATTCCATGGTGATAGAAGAGAGCACACCTTTCCCACTTAAGTACCCTTTTTCCAGTAACAAGATGTGAAAAAATCCTCTTGACCTATACAAAGAAAATTGGTCCAGTAAATGTTAAGTACAATCATATTGAAAGTTCACGAGGAGATAGGCATCCTTCTTGTTGTTAGAAATTATTACTTTTAAACTTTTGTGAAGTTTCTAAGGTATGTGATGGATAAAAATATGAAAAATTATTGACATATGTATTTATTACTTTTATTTTTCCTACGTCAGCCTTCTCCCTAAGCCCATGCGAATTTAGGAGCACAGCACTGTTTTCTGAATAAGCTACAAAGGAAATAAAAGGTGAATTGGACTGCAGAATGGTTTGATTTCGTGGACTGCCTCTGTCTCAGTTTCACTACTACAGCATTTTAATAGCTATTATGAAATACTATTACAAAAACTATAGAAAGTTTCCAAATATGTCTTAGTCACTTAATGCTCTACAGAATTAAGCTAGTGATAACAAACACAAGAATACTTATGTGGACAATTGTCCCTTTTATACAACTTTATTGTAATAAGATTGACACTTAATTAGATTTTTATGCAATATTAGCAGGGAAATGTGTGTATTAAAAATGTTATCTCAAAGATTTCTTCATGCAGAAGATAGTTCCATCAGTTTTAACATAATCAAGGACTGCAGTTACTATGACGCTATAATTTAGTCCCTTTTCATTTTACTTGTACTGGGATTTTCTTAACCTTTTTCAATTAGTATTAAAGTTACTCAGTAGAAAATTTAATTCCACACAGATAAAAATATACTCATACAGCAGAGTCATTATTTTTATTATGTTTCTACTTTTAAGGTGCAATTATCTGACATATTATTTTGCATATACAAAGTTATGCTGTAAACCAATACTACAGTTACCTCACTCAAAAATGAGATGTTACCAAAGCTAAGGAAAACTGGATCGAGGAAGGGGGCAGAGGGAGGGAGCGGGGGAGAGAGGGAGGGAGGGAAGGAGGGAAATAAATTAGGTAGAAGCCGTTTCTGCCATATTCACTTTCAATGAAGAATTGCTAACATCATTAAAATCCTTGTCTGAAGTCACTACTATCTTGAATTGTATAAATAAAATCAGTCCCTGAATTAAGAATTCAGGAAAATTAAGAATAAAATAAGAAATGTCATCTTAAGAGGTTTTCAAGAATATGTTACAGTATAGATGATTCCATATGGTACATCTTTTCACTGGTAACCTCAAAAAACACTTAACCTTTCTTATTTACTTTCAGTCTCTGTTCTTTCTCATTTACTTTCAGTCTCTGTTCTTTCTCACACAAACATAGTAATTTGTTTTTACAGGGCTGATTTCTAGTGGCAGAACTAAGGACCAACATGGCCAATTGCTATTAGGAAGAAAAAGTGCCTATTTTGAATTTAAAATTAAAAAATGAAATGAACTTGCAAAATAGTTAGCATATAATAAAAATGAATGTCAGACAGACCTGCTCCACTAACCTTGCAGAATCTCTTTAATTACACTGGAAAATTTTAATATCTTCCATTCACAGGAGAGGAAGGTAATTTGGGTATTAGTTTCCTGACCTACATTTCCACTCAGTTTGCTTAGCAGAATGTGGGACTCATAATAAGGAAGGATATGAACTACTGAAAAAACCACAAGATATTCAGCTTCTCAGAAGTGACTGAGAACTTTTCTGATCAATCCAAAAAATTAGGAAATAAAAATACTAATAATCATACCAGCACTTGTAACACACCGTGGAGATTTTAGACAGTGTGGTGGTTGGGAAAAGGATTTAGCAACACAAAAATGATGCTTTCTTGTGTTCATATGGCCCAATGACTTCGGCAGCATTATTTTGAGAAGCTTTTTCCTTTCTGCGCCTGTTACAATTGTCAGGGTAAGCAGAATGTAAAGAGCAATATATTTAGAATTTTTTTTTCACTCCTATCTTAAAGACAACATCTAGTCATATTTAAGACAATGCATACTGTGAACTTTTTCTTCACAATAGCAACAGGTTGCGCCCATGGACAGTCTGACTCATGTCAGCTATGTCAGCTTTGCATAACTTCTCTAACCACAGGAATTGCTTACCATTACCAGAAGGGGACACATGATCTAGCCCATGGAAAATATTATAATTTCTGAAACCTAATGCTATACATAAAATGAATACGGTTCTATTTTTATCTAGTAACAGACCACTCTAGTATGGTGCAGGTCAGAAATCTCTTTTTGTTGAAATAAGCATAACAGAGCAAAAGCTCATACGCTTTTATCTACCACCAAAAGATCCTATGCCTCTTAGAAGGCATAAAAATAGAACTGATGAAACACAACATAACTTGAATAACTATGCATCAGAGTTGCAACCTACCAAGGAAAGAAGATGATGTTCATGATTTTAAATCTCCTGGGCATTTTCATGGTGTCAAATCAACAGATCACTTTCAGTCATCCAACACTATTGTATATATACATGGAAATTATACTTAAAAAAATTAGATCTGTGTGTGAAGATTCCTTCATACCACTTTGGAAGTGTAAAAGGGTTTAAAGATGGTTTTATTGTGCTCTGTTCCTTAGTAATGCCAGTAATACGTGAAATGGCTCCAGTGCAAATGAGAGTTAGACCTTTCATTGTGAAGCTACACTCTGCATTCAGTTTTCTGAGGAGTGAGCAGCTCTAGAAGCAGTAGGACTTGAACATACACAATATCTTACAGGATCATATTTTACCTTGACTGGTAGGTTTATACACAAATTCTGCAAACAATTCAGTAATGCCCAGAGATAATCAGGTATACAGAGATTAAAATAGAGTTATCTTCAAATTCTGTTCCCTGGGAATGGTGCCTAATATATGTTAAATCCAATCAGTGCTTTTCAGCTTTCTTCTCTGTCACAGAGTTTCAGTTTACTAATTAGAAACATTCAACTGCAATTCCTTTACATCACTTTCTCACAGGGTAGATTTCAGCACCCTCTGAGAATTTAGAAAGGTTACACCACCATTTGTCAAGGTCACAGCAAGAAAGGTTTTTCATTAATTTTGGATTGGCAAAGAATAAGAAATTTTGTAATTGCTGCATTTAAACCATTCACTGCATCAGTTCTCTTTCTACTTCACAGACAGACAATTAGGGACTTTATTTAAAATGTATGAATTGCATGACTATCATTAAAGCTATAATTCTGAAGAGTTCATTTTCTTTTTTTAATGGAAGTATTACAGAAATACTATCATTTTTCAGGACAATGACCCAATCATTCAATATTTGGTAAATAAAAACGGCTCTCTATAGCTTTGTCCACAGGTGGAGCCTCCGTTAAAATTAATTCTGGGAGGGCCTAGTTCTGCAAGGCACTGAGTAGCCAGCATGCCAGCGCTGATCAGCTGCCTCCTTAGTTTGACAGAAAGACCTGGAAAATTCCCCAGGATGTTGTGTTTTTCTGGTAGGAAAAAAAACCCAAAAAAACTATCAAACACTCTTTGATTGTGAAAAATGCACAGAGTCATTCCAAGTCCTGTTTCTGTGCAACAAAACTGTGACTCAGTTTCAATTGAGACAGAGTCAGAGCAATGAGGAGACCCCTGGACTCTCCCAGAATTCTCCAGAATCCTGTGACCTTTCTTAAAGGAAACTAGAACTTGTAGAGTAGGGTGAAAGGTTGGACACGATGATCCCATGGGTCTTTTCCAATCTAGATGATTCTATGATTTTAAATGAATGTCCTTCTTGTGACAAACAGATACACATTTCATGTGTTTGTTTTTCTATTTCTTGACAATTATTGAAAATTAGAGACATTGTTTTAGATGGATTTGTTTTATTCCTCCCTTTTTTGTGAGACTTGACTAAAAAGAATATATGTCCTCCATATCAAAGCAATGTATTTGTTGAGTGGTCTGAGATTGAATTTTGCAGCAACTTTTTCACAATTTTGCTTCATCAGTAAGTACATCTCTCAGGTGGTACTTCTACAGACTGCAAGAGTAGGGGAAGTTTATCTTCTTGTATAACTACACTGGAGATAAAATTTCTTGTCCTTATTTTGCCAAGAGAGATTTACTTTTTCCTGTGATAATGTGCAGGCCCAAATGCTTTCCTTGGGAAATCATTCATCATTTTATCTCCTTATTGAGAATATTTTGGTTTATGACTTTGTTTTCTCTTTGAGAATAAAAAAATATAGTCCTTGTCCCACTTGTACTGTTAGCCATATATTAATCACACCGCATGCACATCTTTCATCACGTAGTAAACATGTTTTTCCTGATTCCCCAAAACAGGTGTGTAAATGAGAAGTTTTCTTATTACCTCATCTCTCTCGTCTTCTCTGGTCATTATAACCACAAAAAGATGAGAAATTCAAAACACAAAAGGCAGCATGGGAAAGGTTAGATATTTCTTTGTCCCTCTAACTTTTTCTGATTCATTTTTTCCAGTGTAAACAATGTAGACAGTGCAGTTACTCAAAAAATTTGTATGAACAAAATAAATTGCAATTAATAGGTCAATTGATTTATATATATATAATTTTTTTTTTAATTATTTTATTATTTTTTAATTGTAATTGTAATGCACTACAGTCCCTCTTTGGCTGGTATAGAAAAGGGTGCACTTCCATGACATTAGTCCTTTCAGGTTAGCATCTGAAACTGCTTATACCCCCTTTCTTCGAAGAACATACGTTTAATCAGGTTTCTGCTTTTCCAGGTCTATGCTCATCAATGAGAAATATCCAAATTCAATATCAATATCCAAATTCCCATTGAGTAAAAGCTCAGATGTACCAGCATATACCACTGTCTGCATCGCCTCTTGTGTCACTTTTCAGGGGCTGAAAGTGATTGCTCAAAGGGCAAAGGGACCTCTGCAAGCTTCATATTGGTCCCTGTCCAAAATGAGCTAGTGACAGGGATTGCAGAGGCTTGGTATTATCTCCTTCCAGTCAACTTCAGCACAGCTGAGGCAATCCAGTAGCAACCAGCAACAGACAGGCATGAACAGGGGGAAATCATGCCCAGCAAACCTGGTAACTTATGATGAAATGACTGGCTTGGTAGATGAGGAGAGAGCAGTAGACATTGTCTTTCTGAACTTCAGTGTTTGCTGAAAACATGCCAGCAAACACTGATGACCAGATAGACAATGGACACTGTCTACTGTAAGATCCTCATAGAGTAGCTGATGAAGTATGGGCTGGATCAGAAGACAGGTGAATTGAACAGCAACTGAACTGGCAGGCCCAGAGGTTAGTGATCTGTGGCATGAAGTATAGGCAGAGGCCAGTACCTATCAGGGTACCTCAGGGGTCAACACTGGGTCCAATCCTGTTCAACATATTCAAGATGAGAAGCCAAGATGACCAGAGGTGTCTTCCAATTTCAACCATTCTGTGAACATCATGGGATCACAGTGAAACTCAAGGTCCATTGGTAAAGGAAATCCTACCGTGCTTTAAAACACAGCAAAGGCTTTCAGACATGGGTCTAAATTACTNAAAAAACAAAAAAACTATCAAACACTCTTTGATTGTGAAAAATGCACAGAGTCATTCCAAGTCCTGTTTCTGTGCAACAAAACTGTGACTCAGTTTCAATTGAGACAGAGTCAGAGCAATGAGGAGACCCCTGGACTCTCCCAGAATTCTCCAGAATCCTGTGACCTTTCTTAAAGGAAACTAGAACTTGTAGAGTAGGGTGAAAGGTTGGACACGATGATCCCATGGGTCTTTTCCAATCTAGATGATTCTATGATTTTAAATGAATGTCCTTCTTGTGACAAACAGATACACATTTCATGTGTTTGTTTTTCTATTTCTTGACAATTATTGAAAATTAGAGACATTGTTTTAGATGGATTTGTTTTATTCCTCCCTTTTTTGTGAGACTTGACTAAAAAGAATATATGTCCTCCATATCAAAGCAATGTATTTGTTGAGTGGTCTGAGATTGAATTTTGCAGCAACTTTTTCACAATTTTGCTTCATCAGTAAGTACATCTCTCAGGTGGTACTTCTACAGACTGCAAGAGTAGGGGAAGTTTATCTTCTTGTATAACTACACTGGAGATAAAATTTCTTGTCCTTATTTTGCCAAGAGAGATTTACTTTTTCCTGTGATAATGTGCAGGCCCAAATGCTTTCCTTGGGAAATCATTCATCATTTTATCTCCTTATTGAGAATATTTTGGTTTATGACTTTGTTTTCTCTTTGAGAATAAAAAAATATAGTCCTTGTCCCACTTGTACTGTTAGCCATATATTAATCACACCGCATGCACATCTTTCATCACGTAGTAAACATGTTTTTCCTGATTCCCCAAAACAGGTGTGTAAATGAGAAGTTTTCTTATTACCTCATCTCTCTCGTCTTCTCTGGTCATTATAACCACAAAAAGATGAGAAATTCAAAACACAAAAGGCAGCATGGGAAAGGTTAGATATTTCTTTGTCCCTCTAACTTTTTCTGATTCATTTTTTCCAGTGTAAACAATGTAGACAGTGCAGTTACTCAAAAAATTTGTATGAACAAAATAAATTGCAATTAATAGGTCAATTGATTTATATATATATAATTTTTTTTTNTCTTTCTGAACTTCAGTGTTTGCTGAAAACATGCCAGCAAACACTGATGACCAGATAGACAATGGACACTGTCTACTGTAAGATCCTCATAGAGTAGCTGATGAAGTATGGGCTGGATCAGAAGACAGGTGAATTGAACAGCAACTGAACTGGCAGGCCCAGAGGTTAGTGATCTGTGGCATGAAGTATAGGCAGAGGCCAGTACCTATCAGGGTACCTCAGGGGTCAACACTGGGTCCAATCCTGTTCAACATATTCAAGATGAGAAGCCAAGATGACCAGAGGTGTCTTCCAATTTCAACCATTCTGTGAACATCATGGGATCACAGTGAAACTCAAGGTCCATTGGTAAAGGAAATCCTACCGTGCTTTAAAACACAGCAAAGGCTTTCAGACATGGGTCTAAATTACTAATATAAAAGTTCAATGGAAGTAGAAACCCAACAAACTTTTAATTCACTATTATGTGCTCTGTCAAGCATAGCTTTATTTTTTTGTTGTTTTTAACAGGTATTCTTGGTAGAAGAAAAATCTTAAAACTCCAAGTAGTCTAAAACTGAAAAGTCAGAATCATGCAATGGAAAAAATTGCCTTTTTTTGGTCTCATAACTTTAGGCTATGATGAAAAGACATACTCAAGGTTTTGAACATTTGAGTTAACAATACTGATCTAGGATGTCTTTTTTTGACAAGCTTCAATACACCTAACAAAATCTCCTCTCATGGTCCCCTGTCTGCACCATAATACAATTAAACTGATAATCATTATTATAATTGTCAGGTATTCTGAAACAAATGAGACCTAAAGCACTTCATGGAATATGTAGCATGAAAATTAAGCAACTTTAATAACTTCTGCAGCTCAGAGCCTTGTTGCCTAAAACTTTGCTAAAAGAGGTGAAAGCACAGCAGAGTCCTCCTAGGTGTGACCTTGGCAAAGACTGTCTTAATACTCTCACCAGCTTCCTGGCAACCCTGTCGGAGAAGGGTGAATCATAGAGTCAGCAGCACTGAGGAAAGAAGCTGAGACTTCCTAGGAGAGTGGTTTTGAGGAGATAACAGGTGTTCACAGATGGGAAGGTGAAACTGCTGATCTGGTGCAGAGCAACTCCATGTGAAGATAGCAGAAGTGGCAGCAAGCATATACAGGGAAGGCAGAATATTTTACCCTTTGCCCCAAATTAGGCTTATTAATGCATATTGATAACCATGGCCTTGCATGCCTTTTGCCAAGGAGGGACATCTCTTTCTGGAGCAAGTAAGAGCAAAGAAGAGTGTCTCAGATACTAATTTCCCCTTCACTAAGGGAACTGATATTTTTGCCAAGTGCCTTTGACCATGAAATCTCACCTGTGCTGCTGAAATCACAGCCTGTTTTGAGTAGCTTTTAGAAATACACTGATTTAAGATGAACTCACCAAGAAGAAGTTTTGGTTTTCCTAAACATAATTAATCACTTGATTGGGTTACTGTTGTAAAAGCAATGGAGGTAAAGTAAAATAAATATACTGTAACTTTCCTTCCAGGATATGTCTGGCATCAGCAAGGTCAGGACTGGATTGAAGGGGAAAGATGCCAGATGTAGCCTCTCTCTGGAAGGTTGTGTATATTTAACTAAAATATTTTTTCCTTTCTCAAACATGAATCAACTGACTTTACAAATGGTATTGTATGCATGTAAATTAAATCAGAAAAATAAGACAACCTTAATAGTTAATCTTAAAGATGGAACAGAGAAGAAAAGAGAAAAGAAAAGGAAAGAAAAGAAAAGAAAAGAGAAGAAAAGAAAAGAAAAGAAAAGAAAAGAAAAGAAAGGAAAAGAGATTAGATTTCACCGGTAAAGGGACTTGCAGTTACCATCTCATCCAACTGCTTGACCAATTCAGGCATGACTAAAAGTTTAAACATGTGATTAAGCACATTGTCCAAATGTCTTAAACACTGGATGGCTTGGAGCATTGACCACCTCTCTAGGAAGTCTCTTCCAGTGTTTTAGTTGCTATAATTTTTGGACCTGAGTGTAGGTGGCTGTGATCACTTATGGCATATTCATTTAATCAAAGGTAGCTGATGTGACTTACCATGTACTATTGCAATAAGAAACTTTTCTGCTCTTCTTGTATGTTTCCTTTAACAGAATTGTCTTTCAGGAAAAAAAAAACAATACACTGAACATCTTTTTACATCTAGCAGAAGTCCATTTTGTTTGTTTCTGACTTGCATTTTTTTGGGCCACCTACCCATCCAGAGTGGAAATGTTTCACTCTTGCTTCAAGCACAGGCAACTATACTTAGGTTAAAAACTGAAAAGCAGTAGCAAAACAAAGCAAATCTGTAAGGAATCATGCCTGAGGCCATTTCAGAGTAATTCTGTTTCCTTAGGTCCCCTAAATGACACATACTTTCACAGGTTCATACTGTAGTTCAGCTAACAAAGACCCCATGGGGCAATACTCTGAGTCACATAATACTGCTTTAGCTGACCAAAGGTACCTCTTCACTGTACCTCCAAAAGAACCAAGTAGAAAGAAGCAATTGTTTTGGTCAAATCAAAGTACTTCATGGAAGTCTTTATTTTCTACCCAGTACATTTCAAAAACGAAGTTGACAAAGTTGACTAAAACTGGGTGAAGGGGTAAGGAGGGGGGGAAATCTCAGGAGGTATATTTCTGCTCTAAGCTACTTTGCTGTGAATCATAAATAATGCTGTTTGAGTAAATGGCATCATTTAGTTAAAAATTAGGCCAGTTTAAATAAAAGCTAGTCCTAATGATACTGATTTACTGCAGAATCAGGCCTCAGTTATTTCAATACACTACCAGTAATTCATCTTTGATGCTCAAATAGGTCCAGTGAACTGCATCATATTCTATTCTCATCTATAGGAATGCAAATACTGCTTCTGCTAGATATCAAGACATGAAGGAAATAAGTATTTGACTCCCATGGTTGTTGTGTATGAAAAATTGCATAATGAATTTCTGAGTCTTAAAGTGGAAGAAGTTATATTCTCTACTGGTTTTTGCCAAATATGGATGGCTCTGGGTATAGTTAACAAATTCTTATGTTGCCAAAGAGTATTAAGGGTTAATCCCTTGAATGTAAAACTAGTTTTATGGAAGTTTCCAAACTATCTCCATATATGAGGAAGCATTAAAAAAGAAGTAAACTACTTAATTTATTTTGAAGGATTTTAGTTTTGAGAGCTGCCTCTGCTGATTTACTCTTTGACATTTTTTAGAATTAAAATTATATGTTGAAACACTGTATCTATTATATGTAATACCTACACAACAAAGAAACTGTAATTTTGCAAGATATGTTCACTTCTTATAGTTGTTACATCAAAAACATACTTCTCAACTTGCTTGCACACCCTTTTTATCCCAAATTATTTATTGCTCAGGTAGATTGAGGGAGAGACAACAGTATAGATGACAGTATTCTTTAAATCAATGCATGTTACTTTTATCTATTGTTAGCTTATTCGTAGCACTATGATTTTTTAATAACCTATTTTTCCTTATGAACTTGTTATGATATTTCATTCATTCTCCTAAAACACTGAGATACTCAACTGAGGAATCTTAAATAGTTCTAAGACTGTAGTGACAGTTCAAGTTTTTAGGACCTAAAGATTGCACTAACATTTCCTACAGGCTCATTTTGAAAGATTTTTCATGTAGGAAGCTTAGATTATTTTTTATGTTTGTTGGGACTCTGTGGAATTTTAAAAGCAAGATTTAAATATATATGTGAAACTGAAAGATGTTTATGATGTCAATACATTGGAAGACATTCTTATCAAATATCTTCTGCTTTTATATTTTCTTTGAGATTAAATAAAAAAAATCATACTTAGAGTACCTCTTTCTTTTCTTTGTAAGGGAACAAGCAAAGAAAAGGCTCAATTGCTTTGGTCTGTTCAGGAAGAGCTTATACTTCTGGAAAAAGTAGATCATACTTTCCTCACCAATGGCAATATCATTTTTTCTAACCTTAAGATCATTGCTGCTTGTGCCCCGGAGGGATATGCTATTTAAAAAGATAGTGTGTGATTCCATGACAACTGGCAGGTGCCTTACAAAGGCTTTCTTTGTTGAAAATGTGCAGGTAAGTAAAATAGGAGAAATGGAGCTCTGGTGAACATGAGGAACCTGTAAATTAAAGTCAAATATTATTTTTATACCTGCCCATAGGATTCATAAAGACCAATTGCAACAGCTGCAATGGAAAGTCAAATAAAACACACTGCCCCACATGCTGCTGTATAAATATAACAAGTGCAATTTTTTAGCCAAACTGCTTTCTTCTTTTAGATGTTGCTGACTACAGCAGAATCACGAGTCTGTGTGCTGTCCTTTTCCCTTTGCTGACAAGTCAGAGAAGTTTTTTGAAAAACATGGGAAACTATCTTGCAGGCACTTGATTCTTTTTTTTTTTTTTTTTCCATTTCACTTGTTTTAAACTGCCTCATTTAATAAACAGTAAACAATCACTTAGTACTGTTAGCAATTTGAATTTATATAGTATCTAATTTTTCAATTAGCAGGCAGAATTCAGACAGCTTTTTGTGTTTCCCTGACTCCTGGTATCACTGGTATAAATTAATTTCCCTGTTGTCTTTAAGCTCTCGGGAACACAAAAATCAGTGGTAACATCTTAAATCAATACCTATTTCATCTTCTGGAGCACAGAATCTCTTTCCACTTGAACAGCTAAAAAAGTAACCCACAGCAAGACTGGATACTACATATGCAGAAAGTCTCATTTCTATTGATCTTAATGAGAGTTTATGACCTTTTACAACCTGGAGGATCAGATCTGAATATATCACCATCTTCACTGGCTGTAAAGATTTAAAGCTTGATGTGGTGTACCCTGAAGTAAATGGGAAGACTCTTACTGTCTTTAGCTTACTCTGGATATCAGGATATCATGGTTTGACCCTGTAAGCAAAACACAGTAAAGCACTCAAGTAGCTCCTTTTACTCCCTGTGAACATTGGTCAAGCTTGGAAAGTAAGACTAAAAAACAGATTGCCAAGATATTGCAGATGAGATTAAAATAAAGAAACAGATATTTTAATCTCACAGTTCAATTTTGCAGTATAAGAGAAAATCTATTTTCATCACTGAAATGTTGATGTTCTTTTAAAAAGGCTTCACCTATCTGAAGTTGAAGAAACCCCATGATTTTAAGTAAGCAGTTCAAAATTTTCTCAGCAAAAATCAGAAGGATGGAAGCGCTTGATCTGTTCAGTAAATTGATAAAGGCTGTCATAAATGGAAGCAGTTTCTCAGCTCCTGCTCATGCCTGATAAGGATACCTGCTAGCAATAACCTGGCTTTGCATAAGCTGTATTAACACTGATTCTGAGATTCTTTACTTTCTCTATCTGCAAAGATGCTACTATCTTTGAAAATATGGGTCAATATTGGGAACATTTCTGTAACTGTGTTTTCAAATCTGTTTGTGACAAAGCTAAATCCTGCCAAGAAATATTCAGACACCAGGCACAAAATAGCTGAAGTCATTACTGGATACCAGTGTCTGTGTGTAGGAAACCACACAGGTTAATCGTGGGCAGACACCCCTCCTCTTTGAATAAGAAATCCCTAACAGTTCTTCTTACATGAATAGAGAAAGCCATCAGAGGTCAATGCTTCAGTTTGTCTTACAAAATATTGCCTCCTTGTAACAGCAAGAAGCCTTAGATTCCACTCAAATTGAAAAGGGAGGGTCTCAGCTTCAGCACCACCTTCTAAGAACTGGTTTTTTAACTTTTGTTTTCCAGGGTAAGCTTCTGTCATCCTCTCCTACATCTGCTTTTCTGCCTTGCCTCTAAAATAACTTGTATCCCTAACAAACACTAGCCAGTGGCACACAAACTGGTGAAAGTTGTCCAGTTCCTAAAGAAAGCCTCTTTTTCAAGTGCCAAGAAGAAAAAAGGCAGCTGTGGCAGCCTGTTTACAGCCTCCACTGACGAAAAAAGGCTGCAGTAGAGATTTAACCTTGATTAGACATCAGAAGATCCACGCAGACCAAGCCATTATTAACATTGTCAAGAAATGAAAAGCGTCATTCATAGATCTCATCTGCTTAGACATCAAAGTCAACCAACCTCAAAAGAAATCTGTGGGGAGCCAGGCATCTCTAGTTCTCATATTGATCCTACTACTTTTTCTGGCAGTTTCTCTTCCAAGCTCTAGCAAGGCCTGACCTTGCAAAGGGAACATGATGTACAAGCAAGGCAAAGGGCTGTGCTTTCTTTATTATTCCTAAAGTTAATACCAGGTGAATAATATCAAATCAGATATTTGGTAAATCATCTTGTTTTCTGTGAATACCTTCTCCCTCCCCTCAAAAAAATTACATTTGACAGAATACTTATTTTTCTAATGTAGTCACAAAATCTCTGATTAATCATTGTCCTGTGGTTAGTTTGTGAAACATTTCATGTCTGTTGTTTGTTAATCATAATTAAAGTTTTTCACTTGAGCATAAGGTATAAATCTGTTCTTGACTCAAATAGCAAGTGAATACAACATGAGCATGGACCCACCAAACAAACTCTGGAATTCAAATTAGTCTTCTAGGCAATTTCTAGGCAATACATGTCCAGACATAATCACAGTCTAAAAAAAGGAAGTGCCTAGATTATACCATCCTTTGTGTTCAAGCTATAATCTGTCTCAGAAGGTGTCTGTTAGATAGGGCATTTACTTTGCAATATTCCTATGGCTATCACTGGGAATAATTGCAAAGGGAAGAAGAATAGAAAATGCAAAAAATTTATCCATTCCTGTTCTTAAACTATATTAGATAATTAAAAATGTCATTATACTTTTGTAAAGTTTGAGATAGGGGTTTTCATCAACTGTTTTTAGGGAGAGAATGTATTTTCAGAGAACAAACTGTCACTGGACAAAGGGCAATTCAGGGAATTACTCTGTGAAATGTGCACCCTGGAGTCCAATTTACTTTCATTTTCTATTACTTTCTTAGAACCTTCTGGCTTTCTCAGCATCCTCATCTCTTTAACAGTCTTTCTTACTGGGGTGGGGAGCGAGTCATGAAAAGGTTTTTACTCAGTGCAAGAGAAGAACATTAGAGGTAAGTATTCATGTAAACACCTGCCTAGGTTCAGTATCTGCCTATTGACCCCTCTATTTAGCACACACAAGTTACCCTCTCATGTGAACCAACTTTGCCCTGTAGTCTGTGCTATCATGTAGAACATACAGAAACTTCTAGAAGGACTTCCATTGTCTCTCACAGAATCACAGAATCA
>VWZY01009341.1:3905-20998 GCA_013399075.1 Chloroceryle aenea
AGACAGTGATTGCAAACACAAAAGGGTGTTGAACATTATACAAGAAACCTAAAGTAATCTTTATTCATGTGGCTATTTCCTGGCTCCCTGATATGTTTCTGGTGCTCTGACTGGCAGAAGCATACAAAAAGCAGCTGCAAACAACAGTGGTGTTGCACTGTGAACAGAGCTTGTCTCACATTACAAAGTGTTCTCAGTATCACCTATGGGCATCCAAATAAAAGCCCCTTTCAACTTTCTTATTCCCTCAGCTTCCTTGCTCCAAAGAGTGGAAAACAGCACCCCAGTACAATTAGCCACGTCCTCAGAAGACAAATTGAAGGGGGAAGTGTTCGGATACATCAGTAGCAAGCACTGCAGAAATAAAACAAGTGGAAATGATTCATGCTGTCCTCAGAGCAGGGTTTGATTAGCTCCCAGTAATAAGGAAAGGGGATGTATCCTCGTCAGTGATGGTAAAACAAAATATTGAACAGCTGCTCATTAAATGGACACTGTGTATCCTGAGCCCTGAAAGGAGGCATAAAACATGTGAGATAATGTAATTAAAGATGATCAGAGCACAGGTGCACAAGTCATAACAGGAAGTTCCTGGGCAGTGTTAATTTAGGTATTGCTTCCAGTTTGAATTCCTGCTTTTGTAACCCCATTAATATTCTCCAACCACAGGTATGATTGTGCATAGGCACACCCATGTGTGTGTAGATTTTATCTACAAATTTAGAGGTAATTCTGCCTTCATGATGTTCTTAATGACAGGTGAATGATGAACACAGTTAAGAAACACTTTCATAGCTTCTACATCTAAATAGGGCAATTCTGATCATTCATAAAACAGATTCATTTACTTAAATGAATGTGAATATGTGCAATTATGGTCATCCCTTCTCATCCTCAACCAGGGGCTTTATGTTTTCATCACCACAGTTTAGATGTTTGGTTAAACCAGTTCTGGTTTAGTTAAACCAGTTCAGACACTTCTTGGCCCCTTTCAAAGTGAACCAGAGTCTCATGGGACTGGAAGCCACAGGTTCAGGCTACAAAGCTTACACACACACAAACACACCAGGATCATCTTTCCAAAGTAGAAATTCAGCTTCCCTGCCTGCTTCTACCTAACCAGACTACCATTCCTCCAGACGTTAAATTAAATCATAAAGCACTTGCTGCTGCAGCATGAGGTTCATGCTGGTTCACTGTCATGGCTGCATAATGCAAACAATTTCCTCTTCTCCGGCTCACTGACTCCCATTGCAGACAGGGAGAAATCGAGGCTGTCTGAACGTCAAAGCAAATTTACACGTCTGTAACACATAGCTGAGATCCATGATGCCTCTCAGGGTTATTTCTCTAATTAGTTGGTGGAGAGATCAGAAGAAATGACTTGAAAGAGAGCACAGCAGCAAAGGCAGGTAAGGGAGTATGTCAGGAAAGCAGGGAAGATGATACAGGGAGAAATGCAAATACGATTTTATGGATGCCATGCTGCAGTTAGATGATAAATACGCAATTGCAAGTCATTGGGTTGTTTTACAAGGTAAGGAATTCTTATTTGACATTAAGGGAGCCCCACACTACAGTGTAACATTGAAATTATGTTCTCAAATATCAGTAAAAGGTAAAAAGAAACCTCATTGCACAGAGTATCACAGGTTTGCAGTTACCCAGCTTGTCCCCACAGATAGCCACTTTCCAAAGTGGCAAGGATTGTGGGGACTAATGCCAGCCCTCCACTTTGTGTAGTCATGTAATTCAGGCAGCAAGACTCCACCTTTGAGCATCAGTACCTGACTCACACTGTGCCCTGTTGCAAATCAGGGCACAACATACTGTCATTCAACTAAGTTATTCATCCACAACATACTGTCATTCAACTAAGTTATTCATCAAAGCCTATGTCTGTGGGAAAACAAGGAGGAACTGATGTCTCGTGACTCCACGTTTCTCAGCCAGAGAATGATTTTGTGTTTCTCTTGCTGGGAGAATGGTCCATGTTTACAGATGTTAAAGCCAATACGCTGATGACAGAGCAGGCGAGAGGAAAATTGTACTCTGGCATCTGGCTTGCCAGCCCCAGAGCCCTCCCCCGCTCCTTCACAGCTTATGATGATGATGAAAAGGTCAGGTTTGCATCCCATTTTTCAAGCCACTCATCCCACCACCCAGGTTCCTGCCCATCTGTTCCAGTTCTCTGGAGGAGTGGCAACATTACAAGTTATATACTCAGTACAAAATAGAGGATGCCTTTGAGACCAAACAGTAGTTTAGACCTGTGAGGTAGGTCCCATGTTCCCTGGTGACCACTTACCAATTTAAGTTAGCAAGGCCAGAGGAGGTAGCAGCAGCCAGCAGGGCTGTAGGACCCTTCATTGACATTTCAATGCATCTCGCACGTACCAGTAATGGGCCTACTCTATAATTTTAACTCCTCTGGACTGCACCAGTGAGAGGGACAACCATAGAGTTAAAGGGTTGCTGGGACCAGCTGGATTTCTTTCCTGCCACCCTGCAAGCAATGGTACATCTGGCCACTTCCAACACTTCACTGTAACACGTTCTCCCTGAATCTCTCTTCCCCTGTCCTTTCTGCACTGTTGGGAGTAGGTGACCAGGAATATGACAGGTGAGAAGCGCCTCTCACTGAAATGAAATACAAAATGATCCCATGAAAGCCCAGCCCATAGCTAATGAAAGCACCTTGCGCTGACAGCAGTTGCTGCAGAGGGAAATGTCGACAGGGCTATTACTGCCAGTGATTTCGCTTAGCTGGTGGCAACCCTAACCTTTACTGTGCCCAGAGGCAATTTGTTTTCCTGGCTGCTGGAAAGCAGCAAGAGACATTACAAAAACGATGCATGCCCTGACCCTGTCTCATCACCAGTTGCTATGAGATGGCTCTCTCCTGAAGGCTGCAGCTGCCAGCATCTGTGACACTGCTTCCCGCTGGCTCCATATGGTGACACACAATGTGGCATTTGGTGGGGGTTGCTTCTGTTGTACTACTGAGAAAGGGGGACTACAGACAGCAAGGTTCACAGATCTCTGCTATTCCCTTCAGATAACACAACTTTTCTTTAAACTCTGGATATAGTTACAGTAATAAATAGTGAAATATCACTTCTGAATGGCAGTTTAGAGACACTTTCATCAAACTAAGTAAGAGCCATAGGAAACAAATTTCAGTTCCCCAGAGAAATGTCTTAAAAATCAAGTTAGATACCCACTAAGGTCACATATCCAAGATATCCATGCAAATTATCAAATCCAGACAGTTCAAGATCCAGGGGAATGCATGGTCCATAGATAATATTCTGAAGCCCTGTTGCTTTGACTACTGAAATCTTCAGTTACCTAGAAGCCAAAACATAAAAATATATTGGAAATCATTACCTTGACCTGAACTGACCATCCATGTAGTCTGGGGAGCTCAGAGGTCTCTCACTATTTGGGCAAACAGCTAGACAAACATCTTTCCTGCTTTTCCCAGATAGCTGGAAGCACACTCACTGTAGTCACCCAGTGAGGGGATTATATAGGTGTGGGTCAGAGAGAATATCCTGCATATGAGGAAAAATATGACCTGGAAGACCAGATGAAGGAGCATAAGCCAGTGCTGTAACAGAGCAAAGGGAGAGATCCTAGTCATTCCACATTGTTCACTCAGAGGTTCCCATCTATCCATACTCCAATGACACTGGAAAGCCCTGAGTTAGTTACAGTGAAACACAGGAAATTGTTCTAGCTAAGGAGTGTCATGGACTGAAACAAGGGATCCACAGCTCCTGGCAAGGTGTGGAGGAGGAAGGTCAATAGAAGCATGAGGAGACATCGGGGCAGTATCACTCATCTCCATGGTTGTCCTCCACCATAGGACTGTTCTGGTCTGTATAGTAAAGGCTTTGCCTCTTAGCTTTCCTGTCCTGACCATACACCTTTCCCAGAAGACTTCTCACTGTTGACCAGGAAGAATCTTTATAACTGAGCAAGCTTATTGCTCACAGGTATTAGAACTCCAGCATCTTCATGCTACAGAGTGTTTCTGGAACAAAAGGGTCAGATTGACCAGTGTCAACTTTTTGTTCTGTCTTCCCACAAAAGATGCACGGGGTTTATTTGTTTCATTTTTGGAAATCATAATATTCTTCATTTATTACTACAAAATTTTCCTTCCTGTGTTCCTTCTGCCTACATGAGTGTTACTAAAGACAACAACAATGGAACATGTACAACTTCTACGGAGCTTTTGGGAAGCCAGTCTTCTACACTAGCACTTGTCTCAAGTTTTCTACAGCAGTCAGAGATCTTCATTAAGAGACTAATCCAGATGCCTCAAGCAGCAGAGGACATTTCTGTTTATTTTAATGCTATGCCAGATCTGGCATAGAATGAATGCAGCCTTTCTATCCTCTGGCCTGCCACAAATAAATGCTAGGTTTTGGGGGTTTTTTTGGGGTTGGTTTTTTTTTGTTTTGTTTTTGTTTGTTTGTTTGTTTGTTTGTTTTTGTTTTTGTTTTTTCCAATAGCTGCATTTAGATGATAGGACAAGTGGGCTAATGGTCAGATATCTCATTTCATTTCCAGCTATGTCATCACCATTTCCCTTTTCTAGGTCTCTTCTTATTTTGTCTCTCTGGAGGATGTAGGCAATCAGCTTTGAAAGCTTCTTGCCATGTGTACAGGAAGCAGCTGGTAGAAAGGCATCAGTGTCCCAACTGCAATCTCTGATTCTAATATAAATATAATTAACTCAGTGTCAGTATATTGTGTTCTTGATACTGTTTCATGAAAGAGAGAAATAAACTCTTTTCGGGTTCTTGGTGTATCTTGGATATCTGAACCATCAGAGATTTAACACCAGTCTTCATTATCTTCATACAAAACATTTATGGACTCTTTTGCCTCCAATTCCAGTGACTCTAGTGGTGTGCTCCTGCCCTCAAAGAAGCTGCCAGGTTTGCACTCAAGTCCAGAATTATTAAGAACAATGCTCAGGCAGGAATTATGCAAAAATCATCTGGGAGATTGGCCTTTTCATGGGCATAAATCAGGATCATTAGGTCTGACTTAAAGACACTGCTTCATTTATAGCTGCTTAAGAGCTAGGTCTTTCATATTCAGCTCTAGCTTCTAAAACATGGATATGAAACAAAGCTGTAGAAGAAGCAGCTCTACCTGGGAGACAGAAGCACCAGCAGCCACAACAGCAGCTGGAGAAATATTTGGTTAAACTTCACCTCTCCTAAAGGAAGTCTGAGTGCCACAAACCTCTTCTTAAAGTGTTGTGTTTTGGGATTTTTTTTCTAATGCATCAGTTTTGATTGCAGATATTGGAAAGGCTACTCAGCTGCCAGATCTGTGTCAATCAGACACAGACAGCCTTCATCCCACTTACAAAGGAGAAATAAATTTCTGCTGGAATTACTTTTTAGTGTTTTTGCTTATGGGAGCAGTACTCCAGCAATATATGGGCAATGAATCCTGCAAACACTTCTTTTTAGTTCTGCTGATGACCTTCAGCCCATGCTGTTCAATGACCATTACTACATCTGAGTCTAATCAGCACCATCCCCAACACATGAACTGGATACCTGCTATGTCAGACCATACTCCTTTCCTGCGTGACAAGGTAGCCTTTGAAATGAGGTTTCTGGAGATGGTCCTTGCCACTCCCACGTCATCCTGCTGTTCTATTGCATTCAAGAGAACAAAGGATCATCCCTTGATGTTCTAACCCATCTAGATTTACACATCTTAAAAACAATCATAAACCACTCTAGATTTACACATCTAAGAACAATTGCAAACCATTCCCCGAGAGATAGCTGTCAGTCCTCTGCAGCAGTTTTAAAAAAGGAAGGACTGGAGAAAAGGTTTATCCTGAAAAATAAGTCTGGCTATTTGCTCACATGCCACCACCCTTCCAAGCGGTCTAGCAACAGGATCCCTCCTGCTGAGCATGTCCCACAACTTCTTCTGACACCAGGCAGCAAAGATCCGAGGACTCCTCCCTTTCACTTCCCCAACCTTTCCTCACAGACCTTCATCCCTGCAGCAATTGGGAAGATCAACACCACCTCCCTCCAGGCAGTTTTGTAAGAGGGCACTAAAATTTCTCTGTCAGAGCCGAGGTGGACTTGATGCTTCCCCCTTGGGATTAGGAGATGGAAGTTCTCCAGGATGGCATAGGCTTTTTTCATTAAGCTGTCTCAATCATTGCACAGTAGATCCAGACAGATTAAACACTTTATTTATAAGAGGGCACTCGCACACCTAACAGACATAAATGTCTGCTATAAAAGCCAATTCTCTCTGTGGCCTTTTTTTGGTTTAGATATCATTTGGAGAAGAACATGTTTGCTTTAAACAGGGATGCAAATAATAAAAAAAAAATCGTTGCAGCATTTTCCCTTTACAGAACAAAGGTGAAAGAGGTGGGGTTTTGGGGGGTAGGTGTGTCACACTTCCTTGGACCTTTAGGAAATGTCAAGACTAATCTTGATGAGGTTTTTTTAAAAAAACAACCCTTGTTGCTGACAGCCTCTTCACACAGGGAGAGCGGGGCAAGCAGAACAGGCATCCATATTGATCCGCTCTGTGATTAAGTACTTGAGCACTACAGAATACAGAAACAGAAAAGGGGCATGCTGATTAATTGCTTCTAATAGTGATGCCTCTTGGGATAGGAACAGGATAGGCAGTTGAAGGTGAGAAAAATTTACTAAATGAAAAAATAATGCATGCAATGTACACACCAGGACAAGACTCACAAACTTGGGACCTAAGCTGGAACCAAGAAGACTTAAATTCAAGACCAGAGAAATTAACTTCTGTTCTGGTAAGAAATATTTGTTACCTTCCCATCAGGGAATTTCTTTGTATACATTATATTCAAGGCCATCTCTTGATTGCAAGTCCTGCCATGGCAAAGCTCACTGTAACACACCTTTCAAAGGATCCTGAGGGTCTGTCATGGTTTAGGTCTACCAAGCCAGCAAAAAAGCAACCACACAGCCACTTGCTCACTCCTAAATGCCTCTGATGGGATGGGGAGGAAAAAATACAACAAAAGAACAGGGAGGGCACAATCACAAACTATGATCATGGGCAAAACACAGACTGGTCTTGGGGAAACAAAATAAATTTAATTTAAACAAGGAAACCACCACAAAATTACCAATTTAATCAGAGTAGGAGAGTGAGAGATAAAACTGGATTTTAAAAACACCTTTCCCGCACCCCTCCAGTCTTCCCATGCTCCTGCCTTCTCACCCTAAACCACAAAAGGTGACAGGGAATGGAGGCTGTGGTCAGTCCACCCCATGTTGTTTCTGCCATCCCTTCCTCTTCACAGAAAAAACTCCTCATAGTTTCTCCCTACTAGAATGTGGCATCCCTCTCACAGGAGTCAGTCCTCCATTAACTTCTCCAGCTTGTGTGAGACTCTTCCACAGGCTGTAATCTTCCCTGCAACTGACCATTCCAGCATGGGCTTCCCTCAGGGCCACAGACTCTTTCTCAGAGCAGCCATCTGCTCCAGCATGGTGTCCTCCACAGACTGCAAATGGGATTGTACTCCACTGCTGATCTCCAAGGGCTGCAGGGAGTCAGCCTGCCATCTCACCATGGGCCTCAGAGGAATGGCTACTTCAGCACACTTCCCCACCCCTCCATCCTTTCTCACTGTCCCCTGTGTCCACATCATTGTTGCTCTCATGGACCACTCCTCTCCAAAACAAAAGAACTCCAAAAGCAAAGGAACTCATCCAACAGATTTTTTCCTTTCCGAAATATGTTATTGAAGAGGTGCCACTGGGCAGATGCAGGTCAGACCTGGAGATGGGGGAGCTTCTCAAAGCTTCTTACAGGGGCCATACCAGCAGCCTCCTCCCCTGCTACCACAATCCCTCCAGACATAAACAGAACACAAGGTGTCTCTGGGTCAGAGTCTGCCCTGCAGTATAATGACCATGACACTGCTCACTCTCCAATATCAAGGCAAAGAAATTACATGGGGTAAGGAGATTTATACACTTCTATGCATGAATGGGACCACATATCTTTACAGAATAGCCGAGGCACAGCAGAACAGCATAGTACCTCCTACAGCAAGTGAGGTAAGAGTGTGTGTCTTCAAGCCTCAAAGAAGAAAGGCATACAGTCTCAGATACTCACCTAGCTACCTCACTGCACCAAAGTGCTTCAGTCTCCCACTAAAGGTAACAGAAGCCTGTTACCATTATAAATTTGTTTTTCACTGATGGAGAGCAGCATATCAGCTAGAGGTCCCTTTAAAAAAAGAAATAAGTAAAATATCACCAAAAAAGGAAAAAATCAGGCTTCTGCTACTCAGATTTTGCTTTCTCAGTACTGATTTCAGTGTAACCTACATCAGAAAAGAAAAACCTCCCTATTCTGACAGCCTAAGGGCCAGCGCTTCTGCACAAGCACTTTACTATTCCCTGGGAACAAGATTGTCACGCAAACACAACTGTCTCCTGGAAGCTCCCAGAGCTGAGAGGGCATAAGTATTCAGCAAATAAGCACACTTCTATACATAACAAATCTGCATCTAATCAAGATGAAGCCAGGCTGCTGACTATCCACATAATACAGCATTCATGCCTACGCAAACCACTGTCATATTGCTGTCACTTTTATGTGATCTCAAAGCCACGTACGACTAAATCTGTATAAAATCAGATAATCCGCTCCCAAGGAAAAGCACAGAAATTGAATGCAGCTTGGGGGGGGAGGGGGAAGAAGGTTGCAGAAAAAATGAACAGAAAACAAATGTAAGCATATTCAAATGACTGTGGCATTCTTGTGGACTTGTAGCAGGAGAAAAAGGCAGAAATAACACTGTTTCATTTACAATGCCTAGACATCAATGGTAGCTTATACTGCTTGTCACCAATTTCCCCCATTTCCTCTTGGTCAGTTAAATTGTTACATCATTCACCATCAGATCTACATTAAAGTGGAACTGCTGTCTGTACTGATTTCTTCAGTATTTTGACCAGCTTGCTCCTGGGGACATCTAGTTATTTTTACCCTGCCCACTCTGCAGGGCAGCTCCCACCTAGGCAAGAGTGATCTCGTGATCCAGTGATCCAGTGTTTTGCTTCAACACAGGCAGCCACGACTACATGGATGTCTACAGTTGAGTTTCTTATTTTGATCTGCAAGCTGTAAGTTTCTTTGGGAAAGGCACATGGGATACTTTAATTGGGCATCAGAGATTTATGTTTGTTTTATCATTTCCACCAAGAGCTTTGAGCCAACAGGAGGTGCAAAAATGGCTATTTTAAGTCAGGCCAAAGATGAAACTCCTCCAGTGTCTTGTTTCTAATAACAGTCAATAACTAACGCCAAGGTGACCAGCATAAGAAGAAAATTAAAATAGAGTGACCCTTTGCCGGTTACACTCTCCTAACTTCTGGCAACCTGCTGTTCAGAAGTTTTCTGTGACATTAGTGCCCTGCACTTAAAAATAGCCTGTGACAAATTATTCTATAACTTTTTTTCTGACTGCATTTGATCATTTGGCTGCATGCAGTGCATGCAGTTTAGTGGCAGGATAGTCAGTGGTAGAGATAGCAAGAGGCTGTTTCCATATTTGAGATTTTATTATGTATGAGACTGAGCAGTGCATGACACATGCTATGTTGGCATTACATGTTTTGGAGGTGAGTGAATACCTGGCAACTTCTAAGTGAGGTAAAAGCTGAAGTTTAGATGGAGTACTCAGTCTGCAGACACATTCAATTAATTTCATTAGACAAGGTATCTCCCGCAGGCTAAAAGGCTTCAAAGTGGTGGAAGAGATAAATTATCCTTCCAATTCAGACTCATGGCCATTCACCACTTCAGAGCCTGTTTGGATTATTATTAATTTCCCCCACACAGACACCCCTCAGTAGCAGCAGAAAATATCTGTAAATAGATTCAGGAAGAGGGGACATTTCCAGAATGTAAACTCTGAGTTTTCCCTTGATCACTTTCAAATTTGAGTCTTGTAACATCCTCAGTTCCCCCTCCCTGTCCAAGCTTATCAGTTGGGGTTTTTGTTTTTGTTTTTGTTTTTTTTTAACTTGCTGAGGACTTGTTTAATAAGACTGCCAGACATAATACTACCTCATCATTTCCTCAACTAGATGGATTACTTCTGGGGGGCCAAAGTACAGTCATTTTCACTGACCTTCCAGAGAGACAGAGATAAATAGCCTTTAAGGGGAAAAGTTAGTGTTCTGTCATAAGATGACATCAAAGATCTTGGTAAAGCACAAATTGATTTGAAGTTAGGAGGACAGCATAGATGTGGAATGACAATCAATAGCTGTAGGAAAGTATTGTTCCATTTTTCAAACACACAGAAAAATTCACCTGCACTGATACACAAGCTATTTCTAAATGTATTTCTTCTGCAGATGGTTTAAGATCAAAACAGTGGGAAGAAAAAAACAAGAGGGAGGTATTTTTTCAGAAGCTTCATAAACTTCTTTCCATTTATTTCACAATTACATAAATCTTTGGGGAAAAGACTGAAATTCTCATCCTATTCAAGCCCACTGATATCAAGGGAAAGGGCCAGGCTACAGCGAAGTGGCCTGACACATATATGCCTACTCCCAGCACTGAACAGGACAGCCAGAGAAGGTTCTTTGCAAGAGGGATGCAAAGAAAGATTATGAGATAGAGTGAAGGCCGTGTCTTTGACCTCTGTAGGACTGCATTGACCCCAGCAAGTGCTCAAGCCCAGACAGCAGCTGTGTCTTACAAAAGCCCATCCTGAAACTGTGCTGCAGAGGAGTCCTGCTCCCAGACCAGCAGAAGACAACGAGGTCAAGTATTGCAGTACTCACATGCATATCATATCAATGTATTTTACATTATGATAGCACTGTAAGAGTTTTGGCTCATTTTTTCATCCTGTGAGCTAAATTGCTGCTGAGGACATAGGAAAGCAAAACAATTCCACCCTCCAGGGTTTGGTCATCCCTGTACCACTACATTAGACTGAGCCTCGGATCCAACACACGGGCAGATTCCAAAAACTGAATTGTTTGGCTGTAGTCTAAAGTGTAAAGACCAGGAGAAAAGGAAGTGGAGTAGAGATGAAGTCAGAATGAACACCAGGAGAAACCAGGAAGCAGATTCCCAAGTCACAGGTAGACTACACTGCAGAGAAGGATGTCACAGCACGAGGCATCAGCATCTTTCCCATCAGTCAACATCCCTCCTGCTTCTGCTCCCAGGAAAGGGAGAGCCAGATCTTCCCCTGCCAGACTCACTGCTGCTGTTGGTGTGTTCTCCTCCCAGGAGGACAGGAGAGGTGGTAGCAGTGGTTGTTGCATTCTGCCAACAGATTTGTTGTCTCTGTCCCTGCCTCCCACAGGGCATCCACATACAACTGCACATATATGTGCACACATACACAAATGACAAGGATAAGCTGCCATACATTAATAGCACTATTAGTAATACGTAATGGAATTGTCAAAGCCACCCAACACTGGCATAACAGGTAATTCTTCATCATTAACATATCTGCCAATAGAACAGATACCAGCATCCAAATGTTTAATTTTCAGCTTGAGGAAGCCCAAAGCTCTCTGTGGGCTGCTCAGCAGGGAGGTGACTCCATGGCTAGTATCTCTCAGAGGCATTAAGTAAGTGTCGCTTTTGGAGACCATGGCAAGCTGATATCGATCAGATTAGCACTAATCACCAGACCTCAAAAATAAACTTTACTAATATGAAGAAATTACCCCTGCAATAAAAATGAAAAATAATAAACAATTTAATTGACACATGTGTATCCCCTGGTCCCAGTCAGGAGAGCAGCATGGTAGCACTGGGATACCTGCAGTGCCAGTTCAGCTGCCTTGAATCTTTCATGCACTTATAGGCTGGAAAAGGAGCCAGGAAGACTCTGTGCTCCCTGCAGTTATTGTTAATATTACAGGTGCAAGTTGGGGCCCTGGCCAGGGCCCTATTCTGTTCATTCTACAGACATCACCTCAGTCAAAATGCTGGAGACTATACCAGAATCCTCAGCAGCCTAAAAGTTAGGCTGCTTCTGCCTGAGCTCATGCAAGCCCCTGCTGCTAGGCTGCAGCCCTGAAGTCCCCTCCATGGGACACCTGGCATGTAGGGTGGCTCCCCATTGCAGCGTGTCCTGTGGAGAATGCTGTGGTGAAGCCTGGTAAAAGTACATCCATTTGACCACCAGGCATGGGAGCTATCCTCACCAGAGGCAGATCGCACAGAGACGTGCCCAGTGGTGTCAAACCTGGGGCAGGAGTGCTGTCAGGTAATGTCTGTCAGATAGGATGATAGCAAAGCAAGGACCTCTTAGCAAGATGGCAGCAATCTCATGGCTCTGAAAATTAAGATAATCTATCAACATAAATGTTTTGAGTCCCTTAGCTGCCCAACAGACAGTCATAGAATTGGTTCCAGTGCCCAGCTGGTGCTGCATCACCAATCCACCATGATATATCACCCTTGTCTCTCTTTTCTGAAAAACTCTAGGAGTTACGTTATCCAGAGACATGTAACACATGACAGGATGTACAGGTTTGCCCAGTGTTTCCCAACTGCCAGTGGCTCACCACAGCAGCATGACTCCCTCTCTGTCCTGTTGTCCTTCAGCCTCTCTATCAGCTGTACCACCACTGTAAACATTTGTTGTGTGAAATCAGAATCATCTGAACAATGACAGGACAAAACCTCATCAGCTACGGTTTCATGGGCTATACTACATGAACTTTAAAGAGTGCTGTGTGATGGTGAGGAGGGTGTGTTGCTGTCCAGGGGACAGTAGCCTTCCTCCCCTTTTACAGCACCAGCACATCTTCCCCCACCATCCTCACAGTTATGAGTCTGCCTCACTGTGCACTACTGGGCTGCAGTCCCTGAGCCTTCTGTCATCTCCTCCTGACTGCTTTCTGCCTCAGATGCTTTCTCACCCTCAGCCACATAGTCCCAAGTCAAAGTACAAGGAAAATGATGCCTTCTCCTGTCTTTCCTCAGACTCCTTCACAAGTTCATTCCTTGTCTCTTTGGGCTTCTCTTGGCATCTTTCACTGATTTTTAATTTTTTTTTCCCTCATCATATTCCTCTCTACAGTTTTTCTTCTCACTTTTTACACTGTTTTTCTGTCCTCTGTCCTCATTTTGCATTCTTTCAATCTTTCTCTTCACCTCACTTCCTCCCCACTTTTCAGCTAGGAACACAGTGGATTTCCTCTGCTCTGTTTAAATCTCTCCTGGATATGCACCATAGAGACAGGAGACAAGGAGAGGAAAAAGTAATTCCCATGCTTAGCAGAGTTTTTTGATACAGATTTTTGTTTCTTCTATTCTTATTTCCTTCCACCCACCCCCAGATAAAGACAGCTGGTCATATTAATAAAAGCAGGAATAAAATTAACTACGAATGAAAAGGGCAAATATATTTACCTGATTTTTTGTAAATGCAACTGATAGTATCACAGGATCTGCAGGATGAATTCCCAACACCTTCTAGGGAAGTTGAGAAGAGATAAAGAAAAAAACCCCACAAAAATAAAAACAAAAAAAGAGGAATAAGTTTTACTTAGCAGGTGGAAATCACTAAACATAGAGATGGTTAAATACTTTTCTTTGTGCTTTAAGATAATTGTAATTTAAAAAAAAAAAAAAAAAAAACAAACAAACAAACAAAAAAAAAAACCAGCCAAACCAAACAAACAACCAAACAAAACCTACTGAACAATTTTCAGAAGAGAAGGAAAAAAAAAATAAAAAAAGAGAAAGAGGTTGTTTTGTAAACCAAAGCATCTTCACTTTATTACAAAACAATAAATTTCATGGCAGACACTAAAATGCCAGGGTTTTTTTATATTGTATGAAAACCAGCTAACAGTTTTAACTCATGCGTTGCCCTTTAGCTGTCTGCAAGACCCACTTCTGCTCCCAGGACCACATGGGTGGCTGCAGGAAGGGTGCATCCATCAGGTAAGCAGCAAAAGCAGGTTCCCACATGCTCGCCTGCCCACCTATGGGTGCTGGTGGCTTTTTACTGAGTCAGTAAGACACACAATCAAAACCTACCAGTGAGGAAAAGGAGAAGGCCCTGCTGCATGAGAGATGTGAAGTGTCAGACAAGGGAGGTGCAAGGCAGCCAGGGGACAGGTGAGAGGTATGCACATGCTCAGGGAGCATAAAAGATATTGAGGAAGAACTGGAAGCTCCTAGTAGACAGCTGCAAAATGGAGGCTGAGATCAAGAAACAACCCTGCTGTGTCCCATCTCACCAAGGACATTCCAAAGCTTAGCTTTTTTGTGTTTATAAATTAACAGAGGCAGTAAAAGGGCAGAAAGGTGGCTGGCAAGAATTTTCATCTGGCAAGCATATTCATCTGGCATGAGAAACATAAGAAAAGGAGTAGAGTACGGACAGAGAGCATGCTGTGTTGCTCAAACGTTGGGGGATTTGTTTCAAACAGTGAAGGAAGATGCTGGTGGAGCAGCTTTTCTAGGCTTGATTGCAATCAGTAGGTAACTGCTAGTTTAAAATCTCAGCTGGGAAGTCATTTGGGTGCAGTAATTCTGCTGGCACCCTCTGCTCTTTGAAAAAGAGGCAGAGTTAGTAGGAGCCCAAGGAAAATGTAGGCACTCCTTCCCAGATTCCAATGAGCTCAGCAACATGGCAGAATAAGGTATTCTGGGAAGGGATTTTAACCATAGAGGAGAACAAGAAAATTTGACAGTTACTGGGAATGACCATGTTAAAGCACAGAAGCAACCTATCCTATTGTGACAGAAAGATAGGAATCAGAATAGGAGACCCTTATAGCTGTGTCAAGAGCTTTAGGGACACAAAAATCAAGAAAAAAAATCAGAAAACGTGAAAACCAGACCACAAAGCTGAGGATGAGAATAAAATTCAGAAACGCTAAAGCACAAAATAAATTACAATTAATAATGGACATAAGGCTGCAAGTAAAAGTGCTAGGGTATTAGCAGAGACAGAAAAAGAGAACATATAGGCTATTACTTAATAGCAAAAGAGGAAACAATGGCTGATACAGAAAAGGATGAAGTAGCCTAATCCATATCTGCTTCAGGCTTCCTAACATACTTCAGAAAATTCAAATAGGGGGACAGACATGCAAGCCAGAATACAGAATGAAAAAAAAAACCTGAAGATAAATGAAATATGGTCAAGTTATCAACACCTTTTGAAATCCATCTTCAAGCACTGAAGGTACCAGAAATTTCTGACCTGTTCAGACATCATTCCTGAAATTCATAGTGCGAGAGACAACCCAGGAGAAAAAGGAAAGGCAAATACAATATCATTATTTAAAATAAGGGAAAACGAGAGTATAGAAAAATGTAGACTAATCAGTCTCCATGGAAAAACACTAGAACAGCCTATTCCTGATCAATATATAAAAACCCAAAGGAAAACTAGTTGATAAAAAACAGCTCAACATAATTATCAAGAAAAAAATCATTTTAATTTTTCTTTTTTTTAAAACAATAGATGTCACATCAGTTGCTTATTCCTGTCCTAGGTCTGGTTTCATTAGCTCAAGCAGCTGCTGGCCTAAGCAGCTGGGAAGGGCCACAGCTGAGATAAACAACTAAGCCAGCCAATGGGATATCTGATAACCATACCCATGTCATGCACCTATATAAGGGGAGGGCTGGTTTGGGGTGGAGGGGAGTTGTTTTCAATTTGTTTCAGTCTGGATGGAGCAGGAAAATTGGTATCTTGGGCACAGGTATAGGCTATTACTTGTTTTGTCTTATCATTTCATTAGTACTGTTATTAGTACTGTTGTTTTCTTCTGTCTTTGTTCTGTTTTATTAAACTATTCTTACTTCAGCATATGCAATCTCACCCTTTTTCTTCCTCCTGATTTTTCCTCTCATCTGAGGGGGGGGGTAGGGATGTGGGAAGTGGTAGGTGGTGGTGGTAGGAAGTGTTGGGTGAGTGGCTGTGTGATGTTTAGCTGCCAGTAGAGGTTAATTCTAGAGAAAACTAATTTTCCTCTTTGACAAAGTAACTAGCTGTGTGGGTAAGGAACAAGTATTTGAAATATATGCTTTAACAAAGTTCTCAATATTGTTCTGTGTGGCTATAAGCAATTCAGAGAAGTACAGTCTATCCTAGTAGTTCTTTAGCTTTTTGGACTCTTGAGCATAATTTGCCATAAATTCCCTTGCTGTCTGTCCTTTCTATCAAACTTTTAATAGGAAAACATCCATAAGAAAGAATGCTTCTTTGGATCAACTGCAGACCATGTTCTATGGCTTTGTGACTCCTCAACAATTAACAGATGATGGTGGGGGAGTCACTAGCCTACGTGAAATTGCCTGTAAGTTCACCTGGGGAGAGAGGAGGTGGGGGTGGGGGAAGAAGGACACAAAAAAACCCAAAACACCACCAAAAAAACCAACCAGACAAAGTGTAGATGATTAACTACCAGTCTGAGATTTCATCTGGGTCCCAAAAGAATCTGTCTTTGTCCTGGATCTGTTCCAATTTTTCATCAGTATCTTGAACAATTGAGAGCGCATTACAAAATCTGCAGATGACTCTGACTTAAGAGCACATTTGTAGAACAGGACATGAATTCAAAATAATCTCAACAAACTGGAGAAATGGTCTCAAATCAACAAGTCACAATTCAATAAGGCTTTTAACAAAATATGAAACTAGAAAAGAAGCAAGCAAATGCTTAGACATCAGACAGGGAATAACTCAGAAGTTAGAAGTGTGTATTTCAGTGAAATGCAAACTCGAGGTGATTTGATCTCATTTTAGCAGATTTTACTCAGTATTTTCTACAAAAATCATGGGGACATCTCTCCTTCTCCACCCCAGAGAGGTCTGGGCTGGTGCCTTGTATCCAAGGGCTGTGAGGATGAAAATGGAGAAGAAAGTTGCAAGAAGGACGGAGGCTATGGAAGCATGATACTAAAGGAGATGGTGAAGTGCACAGCATTATTGTTCAGCCTGGAAGGCAGAAAAGGTCTTTTTTTAGAAAAAGCTGTTATAAATTTTTTTCCAATGAAAATGGACCTTTGTACTTCCC